>JARJDX010012155.1:0-10306 GCA_030264735.1 Gymnusa sp. GC000175
ACATTGAATTTTCCGCAAAACAAACAAACACTTTTCACGCAAACCTATCATTCGTATAAATCGCGTTTTTTGCACTTTTTTAAGAAGAAAAAATAAAATGTCTTTTTAATTGCACGTGGCTCATTTCCTGATAATTGGGAATTAAAACGCAAATTGCGGATGCGAAAATTAAACCAATAATAAATCATTTTTGTTACTATTCATTAAAATGTTTTAATTTAATTTGTTTATTTGGTTGCGTGATGAGGAGAGATAACTGATCGTGGCGCAGTGCGTTGCCTACTAAGATAGCGGGATAAAGGGTTCAAATCCTGAAAAACCAATATCGGAATTTTCCAAGCAATTCTTCCTCAGAAGGCAACGGGAACCACTGAAGATACACGCCACAGGATTACTTCCTGTTTTAGTTTTAGTTTAGTGGTTCGAAGGTTTTAGTGGTTCGAAGGTTGGAACCCACAGTAAACTGTAGCTCCCGTGTAATAGCTGACAAAACGCTCAACACAAAAGTAAGCGGAGAAATCGTCTACTTTACAGCCTACAATCAGTAACGTGTATGGCACTCATGGACTCTATGATGATATGATGATAGACTAGTGATGGCACGAAGAAGAATGAAAATGTATCGATTAAAATAATTGTGTAAGTGTAGTTGCCTAAAGCAGATGTTCTTGATTTGTAATTAGGCTACAACTTCTACGGGTTTAACATTTTTTGAAATCCACTAAGCTACTACGCAAATGTAAATTTGCTTTGTGGATGTTCGACAAGAATTCTCACTCCTATCTAAAGGGAACCTTAAAAATCTTGGGATTGGACAAAACCGATGTCATCCTTCTAAAGAATCGATATTGGCATCATAATGCAAGCTATCAAGAAGGGTTAAAATAAACAAAGGAGTACGACTGAACTATGCTCTTTCTCTTATATTCTTCAATGTGTTCTAAAAGCAAATTTTTAAAAAGCTTCAAGGAAATACCACAGAGGAAAGTTAATGATGAAACAAGGCGCTAATTATTTTCGTAAAATATAGGTCAAACAAAAGTTAACGTATTTCATCATTTTGCCCAAAGGTCGTAAAAAAATTTTAAAATTTGAATTTGTAAATTGGCAAATATTTAAGCAATGTTGCCAAACTGAACATATTTTGGGGTATGTTCAAAACGTACGCTATTCGATTGTGGTTGCGCACCTCTTCCGTTCCACTATTGTAGTTGAAAAAATTTACACAGCAATAGTATGACACATTTAACGCCGAAGACAGCACAGAAAGAGAAGTTTATGTAGTTAGCGACCCCGAGTCGGCGTTTGGGAAATATCGTCGTATGTTTTTTCAACTTTGGCGGCGTCAAAAAAAAAATTTCAAAAAAACTCCACATAGCAATCGTCGGGGACTATGATTCCCCTACGGGAATTTTCTCAACTCGTATTAGGGTCGAAGTTGAGGGCCAAAAACCTGTTTTCCAACGGGCGATTTTCAAAAAAAAATTTGACCCCCTCTATATGACCGGTGAACGTCGAGTCAAATGTATTGTCGTTAGAACATTAGACGATGTTTATTTTTTACTTGAAAACTTTTTTGATAAAATTCACCGTTTCGGAGATGTCGTTCATCAAAGTTGACCCTGTTTTTCGCTTAAAAAGCGTCACGACGCTTCGGATTTTTTGTTTTAAAAAACCAATTAATAGCTCTTTGAGGGTACTTTTGATTCCCCCCATGAGTTTTAGAAAAAAATTTATTCATAAAGGTGATTTACATAAAATTCGGTTTTTGCCATTTTTGACCTCCTGTATATGACCGGAGAAGGTCGACCCATTTTTCAAGTGGTCATGATTCAGTTAGTTTTTATCCAAAACAATTAAACCAAAAACGTTTTATTGTGTAAAGCTAGTCGGCAACCATTTTCGGCCGCGGATAATTTTTTACAATTTCAAATATTTCTTATGCGTCCGCTGGTCAACGACGTCCCGAAAAAAATTCCCCGGTTCATGTAAAAATGCCAATTTATGTAAAAAATCGTATACTTCGAGAAAATCATTTGGGTAAATGGGTCACCTAGAAAATTGTCGTGGGTTACTTAGTGACCCACTGGTCATAGGTTCCAAAACCACTGGAGGAAACTGTCAACTATAATGTTTTTCGAGCGGATTTTAAATATCCAAAATCCTTTTTGAGATAGTTCATAAAATTTTTGCAAAAATCGCTCGTCTTAGTAGAGTTGTTTGAAGATGTCTTCTAGGACAAGGGTAATTTTTTAAGTCATGTCTCTATTTCCGATAGGGACTTTTGTGTTGTTAAGTTTTCGCCGAACTTGATTTGGAATGTTGCACGTTCCTATATATTTTTGAGGAGAGCACTGTATCTGGAGTTTATTCTACCCACATGTTTTTGTTGTTTTCGATAATATTTTCTATTAATTTGGTGCTGTATTTCCTCCTATCTTCCCTGATTCTCTTTCGGATGGTTTTAATTGATGCGTCGTATTCTGGATATGTGTTATTTATTGATCTTCTTTTCACCATTTACCTCCTTCCCTCTGTTAACAGTTTTTTTATTGTTTTGGTTCAGGCACGTACATTTTTTGTTGCTACTTGTTTGCACGTCCCCAAATCCATTTCTAGGTTGTTATTGCATTTTCTCGACAGTTGGTGTTTTAAAAGTCGTTTTGGTATTTTTTTTATGTTACGTTTCAATTCAATTCGTTTTGGGAATCTTTATAGTCTGATGAGTTGTCCCGCTTTATCCCTTTGGTGATTTATATTCTCGCTCCTACTAACCTATGGTTACTGGTACACTGAACTTGTTTACAACGGATAATGTGTATTTTGCTGGTTAGGATATAATCATTCTTTGCTTTCAAGTTCACTTTCTTTGATTTTTCATTCTCCTTTGTTCTCCAATTGTGTCTCTCAAAGGTCTTTAGAGTTCAACGTCTTTGCTATTACTTCCTTCTACTGCCGTCTTTCTCTTTTTTTCTCTGCGTTGGGACCCATTCCATCACCCTTCAAGATGTTCGGGTTTCACTAATTTATTGAACTAGGCTATACCAGATGAGTTGCCTTGTCTCCACACCCGTGTCTACTGTTCCTTCAATTGCCATTCGATTACGTATTCCTCCGTTTCTTATCTTATCGAGTCGCGATACTTCCATCGATCTTCTCATCCATTTCTATTGCCTCCAATCTTCTCATGTTTCTCCCTGTTACTCGCCATATCTCTGCGTCATATAATAGACTTGTCTTGACCAGCGTGTTATAAATATTGTAATTTATCTTCTTTACAATTTCCCCACTCCAAAATACTCTATTTAGGCATCCAATTGCTTGGGTAATTCGAGATGTTATTTCTTCATCGTCGTTCTTCTCATGTTTCTCTCTGTTACTCGCCATATCTCTGCGCCATATAATAGACTTGACTTGACCAGCGTGTCATAAATATTGTAATTTCTCTCCTTTCCAATTTCCCCACTCCAAAATACTCTATTTAAGCATCCCATTACTTGGGTAATTCGGGATGTTATTTCTTCATCGTCGTTCCCCTCATTGTTAAAGATAACTTCTAAGTATGTGTATCTTTCGCAATATTCTATCATTTCATTATTCTCCAATAAAAACAATTGTATGTTCCTTAGCTGACCATTAATCGGTAAGTATTTTGATTTTTGGATGTTTGGTTTTAGCCTCCATCTTTCGTATTCTTCTTGTAGTTTCCTTGTCATGTATTCCGCCCTTTATATCGTTGGCAATAATTACCTGGTCATCGGCGAACTGTAGTATATAGATATAATTGGATATAATTCTTCATTTTCTATGCCTATCCCGCGGCACTTTTTCTTTCATTTCTTTATTGCTCTTGTCACATATATTTTAAATAAGGTGGGAGATATACAACATCCCTGGCGTAAGCCTTTATTTCCAGAGAAGTCCTTCCACAGTCTTATACCAATCTTTATTTTGTACTTTGAGCTATCGTATAGGTTTTTTTACTATTCTAATCGTTGTTCCACCAGATCTTGTTTGTTTCTTGCATTACTTTCCAAATCTTTACTACTGAGATGCTATGGTATGCCTTGCTTAGATCGATGAACACGAGATGTGTTTCTTGGTTAGTATTTGTTCTTTTTTCTATGATTTGTTTTAATGAAAAGATGTTATCCGTGCAAATCCTTTCTGCTCTAAATCCACCCTGCTCCTCCTCTCATCACTTTGCCTGTATTCTTCGCTTTTATCAAATTTCTTACTATTCTCCCATATAAACGAGTTTGTTACTGCCCTTTTTATGGATTGACTATATATGCCATCTTCCATTCTTCTAGTACCGAATGGCCATTTAGGTAGTCACTACACATTTTCATAATTAGTGTGAACAGTTCTTGGGTTCAGTTCGGCATATACTCCTCCCGGTCCTAGGGATCAGTTCGGCATATTCTCCTTCCGGTTTTAGGGATCTACTGTTTTTTAGCTCGTGCATGACATTTTCTACTACATTTACCATAATCTCCTCGGTTCGCCTTGTGTTAGTGATGTTATAGCAAATTGTGGTCTGTCTTGCATCAACCATTTCTCATAATGTTGTACCCATCTCTGTAACGGTATAAAATCTGCATATATTTTTTTTTTACTCTCTCTAAAAATATCCGATCATTTTCCTACGATGTATGTATTTATCTATTGGCACTTTTTTTCACATTAATCTCGTCTTTCTCTGTACCGTTTGTTTCACTTCTCTCCTTCCCTTGAGAAACCTCTATCTATCTTCTTGTTGTCCCGTGCTTAGCTATCTCTTATAGAGTTTATTCTTCTCTTCTACCATTTTTTCGATTTCGTTGTTCCATCTTGTTGCTCTTTTTATCCTTTGAAACCCAATGCTTGTGCTTCTTTTCCTGTACTTATTTCATACATTTCTTCCAATGATTCCATCTCGATTTCCAACATGTATTTATTTAGCCTTTTTTGATACAGTTGTTTTGTGCTTTTATTTATATTAATGCTATCTAAATTGTATTCTTTGCGGCCTACTTCATCCATTTTATCAGAAGGTATGTTTCTTTCGTCTACCTGTATATAGTATGCAAAATGTATTTTAGCTTTTACTAAGTAGTGATCAGATCCACATATGATCCCCCTTTATACTCTTCTTGTTGTTTACTATTTCAGTTGTCTATCAATTACATAATCTGTTATAGATTTTATGTTTCAATTTAGTGCCACGTATACTTGTGTTTAAAGAAAACCATTTGTTATTTTCAAATTATTTCTTCTACACATGGTTATCAGACGTACACCATTAATATTTTTATGTTCTTCTCAGTGTGATCCGATCACGCTATCTCCATTTGTTTTCTGTGCAGCTATTAAAATCGCCCATCAGTTTTGGGTGTCTCCAGTTTTTTGGATTCATTCTTGTAGTTTTTCGAAGAATTCACCTTTTTCCACGCATGGTTCATCATTTGATGTTCCATATAATCCTAAAATCGTTACTGGTCATTGCATTAATTTCATATTTACGCGCAATATATTTTCATTTACACACTCGTAGTCCGTTACATGCATGTAATCATTTACCATCTCCTCACCTGCTTCCTTCTTTTTTGTTTCCGTTAACATTACTTTATTCATCATCAACTTTGTAATCTCACTTCTTTTAATTTTGCACTCAAACCCTGTTGTTCCATATTTTCCATTCATTTTTGGTTGCTTTGTTTTTCTTGTCCGTCTTGCATTCCGAGGCAATGTTTGGATTTTTGGTAATTGTTTTTTTTTCAATCTCCGAATCATTTTTTTTTGTTTTTAAACATTAGATGGTATGACAGCCAAGGTAAAAATCTACTAAGAACGTGCTTCGTCTGATTTTCCTAATTAATTAATACCTATAAATGAATACACAGATTACCTCCTACATATTATCATTTAGAATGTATAGCCAAAGTCTGGTATTGATATCTTTATTAATAACTTCAAAAAGTAAAAAACAAATTACCATTCAAACAAGCCCTGGTACAAAGGTGAAGAATTTGAGGTAAAGCATAGTGCTATTTGAAAAATAAGTTTCGGTTAAACAGAAATTGGAAAAAAGTGATACAAATTAAATAAACCTAATCCTAAAATTATAAAGAAAACAATATTAATAAAAATGTTTTAAAACATCTTAAGAAGCATCAAAATATACAATTAAAACTGACTTTTATCTAATTAATCTAATTGCATTTAATTCACTTTGGCAGAAAAGCAAACAGTAAACTAATTAAATTGTTAATTAAAACAACTTTTTTTTTTTAATCAACTTGCAATTACTACGATTGGTGGTGACATAAGCAATTTAAAATTATTTATCAAACGAACCATTTGTCGTTAATTGTACGCGAAACCGGAAATAGTCGCGATTATTTTATTACGTTACCAATAAAAGCTAATTGAAAAAAAAATTAGAAAACTCATTTTGTCCTCAAAACCACCAGTACATCCACAAATTCGAATGCCGAATGAGTAAAAGGTTTAATTTTCATATGACTTAGTAATTGTTTTTAATTTTTATGCATGCAAAATTTTATTTCTTGGTATTAGTTTTGCGTGTAACTACAATTAAACTTAAGTGTTACATGACAAACTATAAATTTAAACCGTGAAAACACTTCGATGAACGTTTCAATTTATTATTCACTTAACGGTTGTTCGTTGTGGTAGTTAACGATATCACTGGCAAATTTGGTATTAAATCGAACAATTTCATATCAGTTACTAATTTAAAAAAAAATGCAATTTGATACTCGATTCATATCTTTAAATTCTATATTAGTATGTACTCATTCAACAATCTTATAACAGTAACTCATTTTCATAACTTAAAAATAAAATAGTTTTCTATGGAATCATATTATTTGCTTCGACAAATAAACACATTTTTGCTGAATTCGTGTATCGGTAACAGCGTTTTACGAATACAAAACACATCCAGTGCGTAGTATTAGGTTGGCTTAGTTAGGTGTTAGGTAGTTTTCAAAAATTACAGTCAGTGCCTGAGTGATGAAAGCATTAAAAAAATATTAATTAATAAGTTTTGTTTGATAAGTTTGGTAAATTTACAAGAGAGGGTGCCACAATTAACTTTTTAGTACATAACCTAAAAGTATTAATTCGTGTCTAGGTAACAGTATTTTACGAATACAAAACACGTCCAGTGCGTAATATTAGGTTGGCTTAGTTAGGTGTTAAGTAGTTTTCAAAAATTACAGTCAGTGCTTGAGTGATGAGAGCATTTAAAAAATCTTCATTGATAGAAAGCTTTTTTGATAAGTTTGGTGAATTTACAAGAGAGGGTGCCACAATGAACTTTTTAGTACATAACCTAAAAGTATTAATTCGTGTCTAGGTAACAGCATTGTACGAACACAAAACACGTATAGTGCGTAGTATAGGTTGGCTTAGTTAGGTGTTAGGTACTTTTCAAAAATTACAGTCAGTGCTTGAGTGATGAAAGAATTTAAAAAATCTTAATTTATAGAGGGCTTTTTTGATAAGCTTGGTAAATTTAGAAGAGAGGCTGCCACAATGAACTTTTAAGTACATAACCTAAAAGTATTACTCTTCAAACCTCTAGATACTCTGTACTCTAGCTTTTCCAAAAGTAACGCTTAGTTTAGAGTAGAATAGATTAGGTGGGGTCGGTTAGCTTCCAGCTCTAAGACCTGTTAAGATCTTTTGTACTATTATACTACTGCAAATAGATTCCTAGAAAATCCAATCCTTGGCGAAGTTTAGCAGTTACCTAGGAGAAAGTGTTCTAATCTAAGGCGGCGTAACCACCACCTCCCCTATATGTCTTGTGGTATGGTAGCCATTGCCGTACACTCTCATAGTATGTATTTGACTGTTTTATCTACAAATTTACACACTCTAAACGTGGTATTGCCAAATTTGCCGAGCTTGTGTAGGTGGTACTTTACTGTGTGTACCAGTGACTAATCTTACGTAGCCGAACCTTGACTATGAAGCGCGTTCTGGAGATCAACACATAAGATAAGGTAAAAAATGATAAAATTATGGAAAATCGCCAAATCAAAATACTTGAGATTGCTGAAGGCGTAGGCATCTCCAATGCTCAAGTGCACAACATTGTGCTTAAAAAATTGGAGGCAAACGAAGGTGTGTGCAAGATAGGTGCCGCGATTGAGGACTCCCAATCAAAAATCTCAGTGTCTTGTGATATTTAATTGAAATTCTCAGGATTTTGTGTGTCAATACGTCACGAAACCTGGATCCACCACTGTACACTGTACAATGGAAATTGCCTAATAAAAGTGTGCCAAAAAAGGTCCATACTGTATTGTCGGCTGGAAAGGTTATGACCACAGACTTTTGGGATTTTCAATGAACCATACTCATCGATAATTGGCAAAAAGGTATAACTATTACAGCAGCATAAGTTCAAAAATAAAAGGTTTCGTTTGGCGAAGAATAAAGATCTCTTCAACTCACACAACTCACCGGCTCACAATTTTTGAATAACAATGGCAAAAATTCATTAATTGGGCTTCGAATTGCTTTTTAGATTTTGTTTTTTTGAGGAGCTGGTGACCAGAAACGACTTTAGCCAGGATTCTGATTTTCTCCTACTCAACATAAGGAATTTTGCCTTTCAATTAGGATGAAGATCGTCGCCGATGATAACCTTAGATTGTCCACCGGTTTTCATATCTTTTTATTTAGCTACATGTTGTGCGTCAATTGATACACTCAGGATGTCATTTACCACACCCCCGGTAGAACCTGCACGTATACTGGTGTTGTGGCAACTAGTGGAGATTGCATCTTTTTCCCGGACCATTCAATGCCAAGACACATACGTCACATGTAGGACCCTTGAACCTGTTGGGGCATACAAAGCAAATTTAAGAAAATGTGGACAAAATCTCTCCTGCTTCCATTAGCCATATCATTTAGAATTTGCTGAGCGCATTCCAGTATAGCCATAAGCTCCGCTTGAAAGATGGCGACGTATCCTTAAAATGCTAGTAATTTGTTATAATCGCCTCTTCTGGTGTATACCCACAGCCCAATTGAGTTACATTTCTTAGCTTCGTCAGTGCACTAAGCACGTGGCAAAGTTCATTGCCCTAGTCCTGCCGTTTAGTACTCAGACTGATACAGTACTTTTTGTCGAAGACCAAGTATCGCGAAGCCTGGTCCGATTCACCCAAGCCTCGCATTAACAAACGGTTACGCTCAGTGCGACCGCTCTTGTTCCTTTATTTGCCACCCGAGATAAGCCCCATAGCTGCCCTCATTGTCAGATAGAACAGCGCAACACCAATGCCCATGACAACTCTAAATGCGTTGGAAATAACCTCAAAGCTTCTTACCAGTTTTAACTTGATTAGGATAGATTTCCTATTTGTTGATTAAAATAGATTCGTAACAGTCACACCATTCCAGTGCCTCGTACATCAGCCTGGGCTGTTCAACGGTTTCCAGTATAAGAGCCTTTGGACTGAGAATCCATTTGAGTTCCACTGCTCGCCTGCACAGTCACAGAAAAGTTCTGAATTTCTTCCATATTCTTTTAATATGACTTTAAACTTAGAATCTAACTCCAAGAGACCTAAATTCTGAGGTCACTTTGTGCTCTTTTGCTAAAATGATGGGTGAGCCTCCTGTTCATCTTGTATCTGAAGATGATAAGTTCCGTCTTATTTGCGTAACAACCTATACCAGCTTTGTACAGCATCACTTTCTTTAGGATGTCTACAAACGGTCCTCTAACTATGATAATTAGGACTACGCGTACTCCACTCTAGAATAGCCACTGTTGCTTACCTTTCTGAGTAGATAATCCACCACCATAAGCTAGGGCAGAGATGGAAGGATTGCCCTCGGGGAAGCTTTCATTAACCTTGATCCTGCCCCTAGCATTTTATTGCTTGCTTACTAAAAAACCGGCTATTGCTCAGCATACAACAAGTAGGGAAAGCCTCTTCTTCCTGACATTGTTGCACATTAGGTCCGTGTTGGTATGGTGAAGCAGGGCTGTGCGTGGTACTTAGGCACCTTATGGGTCGCTTTTTGGAATAAAACTCTAATCTAATCACAAGGCAAACTTTTAAATAAAAACATTACGATAACTATATTTTGGAAGGCTCCTTCTTACCTAAAGTGCCTGCAGTGATCCCTCCATTACCTTACACGCCTGACGGTTGAAGGCGTCATCTATGTTCAAAAGCAAACTAACTGCGAGGCCGATTTTGCTGCCTTGCTTTATATAATCTTCAATATAGACATCACCTAGTTTAAAGTCTTAGAGTAGCCCATCCTA
>JARJDX010012160.1:0-22714 GCA_030264735.1 Gymnusa sp. GC000175
CAATATGCAAGTCTTCTTTCATTATCACCAGGCCGAAGTCTGGACTTGGTTTTCTTCACATTTAAATACATTTCTGAAGCCTCTACATCAGGGATGGTCAACCGGCGGCCCTTTGTACGATCTTGTGCGGCCCCCGCATGGGGAAAAATACAAATTAATATTTACAAAACCATACCAGGTGATATAAATGAGCTGCACAAAAATATTTTAAATTTTTTAAAACATAAAATTAGTGAAACATTTGAGCATTTGATAAACTGAACTATCAAAATAATGTTTGAACAAAGGATTGTTGATTTTGTTTCCAAAGCAACTTGACCGAAATGAATAAAACCAATAATTTAATTATTTCTTAGTCAATTTTTATTTTAGTATACATGTGTTTTGTATCATTGGAAAGAGAAAGAAACTTTCATTTAACAGTTTTAAACACAAATTTGAGTTTTATTTGAAAATTAAAAGTTAATCCCAATAACTCGAAAACAGTACAAGTTAGAAAAATTTTAAGAACCCCTAGTAATTCTCCGTAAAAAAGTGTCCCAATAAAGTGCAAACTAAAATTGTGTATTTGTTTATTTAAGAAAGTAATAAGCCAAAAACAAAATCGGCAAAAATTTTAATTTTTGCTTTATCTAGTTACCTATGCATATTTTTGGAAAAACAAATACATCATTTAATTGGTCTTCTAATGTGGCAACTTTGCCCTAATTCAACTGACCTCGTATCTTTTACGATTCTCGAGATCCGAATGCTGGGGCTCAAGAAACGGACACCCGGTATATATTTGCGGCCCGCGACAGTTCGTAAGGTTTAAATGTGGCCCGTACATAGAAATAGGTTGCCCATTAAACTATTGTTTGAATTTGGGTTATAATCACTGTTCTCGCCAGAATTTCTTTTTCCCTTGGAGTCGGTCGGATTTGCAGTATCTACCAACTCTTCTTCTTGCTAAAGAGTTATTATTATGTCAATTCAGTTTCGGGTCATACAGACCCACATAGCCGGACAAACTAAAACCTATTAGATAGTAATTTGTTAATTTGTATTATGAGATTTAACTTTCTTTTTTGAATATGATGTAACTATATTTAGTTTATAGAAATAAATCATTGTATAAAAATATAAAAAAACAAAAGCTTTACATTTAACTTAAACGGAATTTTCATTTTAAATTCTTGTACAAAGGATAAAATATGTAGGAAGAAAGTAAAGAGGTCATGAAAGTAAAGCGTTATAAAAATGCCAATCGTTTTATGAAAGGAAATTTTATTTTAAAAAAAACAGATCAGTGAATCACTCTGTCTATCTACATCTCAAGATATAGTCCTACTACGATTTTCCTCGACTCACATAATAAAATATTGTATTGTGTTCGGGCACATAATCAATCTAAGGCATTATATAATCTGACATAAATGGTGCCTGTCAATTTTGCATATACTTCGATAAAATATCGCATTACGCAGCAACATTATTACAATTGTTAGACCTCCGTCACATTTGCAGCAACTCATCCTAAATCTGCGCAGCAACCTAGCAGCAGCTATTGAACACAATATTTAGCCCAGGATAAAGCATCTAAAAAATGTATCAAACTCAATTTAAAATCACAATTTTTTAAAAGATGTGACAGGAATATTCTTGAAAAATCCTTTGGGAATTGTTTTTGTCAATGTTCTACATACATAATCAATCGATGTCTACATTTGAAGACATTTTAAATCCATGAAGGGAACTTATATGTTCATTTAATTCTTTTTCATTTCTAAATACATAAATCAATGAAATAACGAGTTGACCTAAAAAGGAGACAGTGGTTGAATGCAAATAACCTTCTATCTTATATCTTGTATGTGATCTCGAGTCTAGTGGACGTTATTCTATTATTTTAATATTCCTTCTGTGTATGAAGTTAAAATGAATCTCTCGTCCGTATAATTTTAATATTTAAACATCCAACACACCCCTACCCACTTTTCAGATAATTTACAGCTGGATTCTTTCAAAGGTTCAATTTTTTTAATAAATTCGTTATTGGCTTGTGGATCGATGGTCTTTCACGTGGCGCAGATAATTTTTAAACAGATAAAAATGCGTTTAAAAATGAGTTTAGGGTCTTGGGGAATTTCCAGCTTTTCGGTATAAAAATCTGAGCTTCAAATTGAGGGTTTCATATTAGTGCTATGCAGTAATTGTTATTGTACGTATGAAGAGATTTAATTAGAGCAGAGCAAGAGGAGCACGGAAATTCACTGCACTGACAACACGCAGCTTTCCGAGAATGTTATTCCTCTGGAACGCAAACCAAGCATCAAGCTAATTAACTTATATTAACTTTCTAATCTTCGTTTAAAATTGCCCACAAGAAAATATGATTATGAAAAGCTTTGCAAAATGTGAAACATTCGTAACGTAAGGTGATGTGATTATGGTATTTAGAAGAATTACCATATATTATTCTTATATTGACGCTGCATTGGTTAAATTGTTTTGGTTTAAACGACTTCGGCACATGCCATCAATAAATAAATAAAGTTTTCACTACCACTAGAATGTAGGCAGATAAGATTTCAGGCAAGATCAATGCCACTTTCTTCACCAAGAAAAATCTTCGAGATATTTAACATCCTTACGTAGGAGTAAAAATTCTGAGCTTTGAGTTTAATGGCCCATATCTCTATTACAAAGGGGCCAATTTTTTTTTTAAATTTTACTGTTTATAGTATGCTATTTATATGCGGTGCACATTCTAATTTTTTGACAAACGCGTTTTAATTATTTTGTAAATAATTTTGAAAAAACCACTATTTTTTAAGATATTACAATTCAAATATTTTTCAACCAAATTAAAAGAAATTTCAAAATTTTGTGGTTTAAACCTTTTCAAAGAAACTGTATTGAATTTTGAAAAATCAAATGAACTTTCATCATTATTATGAAATATGGTGGGGATTAAAAAAAAATTCGTTATTATTTTTACGTATAATAAATGTATAACTATTATTAAGCAAAGATGAACGTAGTAAGTCTCGCTATAGGCCTGTACGTGCCAAGTATCGAGTGGTAAATCTCTAATTATCATTTCTATATACCAAGGGTGGGCACACATGAGGCCAAATCGAGCCGTAATCCGTTTTTATATTTTATAAAGAGCCACACGTAGAATCACAAATTAAAATTTTTTATTTAATGTGATTGCATATTTTCACAAGTCAGATACAAGAACATAGGAACATATATAAAAAATATAATTATGAAAAAGAAAATAATTATTTTATATCTTTGGTCAAATTTTTAAAATGCGGCGTAAATATAGTTAAAGCTGTCCGCAGAAATTAAAACTAAAATTTTGATGGGAGTCGCAGCTGGCTCGACGAAGAGCTGCATTTGCCCACCGTTGGTATATTATATACTATGCATTTCCTTATGTATCCGTTACACCGCATTGTACTGGTTCTTTATTTGCACCACGAGTTTCATACCCCCGATTATATCTGCATCCATCTCTTTTTCTCATAACATATTTTATTTTATTATATATTTTTTTACATAAATAATTCAATAGGAATTTTTCATATATCTTTTGAAACGAGAGAATTGATGTGATGCGAGATTTTTATTGTAACTTTTTATTAATTAAATAATTAACATAAAACCTTGAGAAAACACTAATATAAGGTTGTACCTCTTGCATATATAAATATTTTTTTTTCCCAGAAATATTTTAATAATTAATTTTTCGATCCATGCATTAGTAAGTAATAGGCGCTAAAAACAGGTTAAACATATTTTGCTCTTGTATCTTAACGCCTATTTGATAAATTATAAAATGACTTGAGCTTATGTAAAAATAAATTGTCTATATAGTACAGATTGAAAAATTAAAATTTAAATAGTTTTTAGGATATAGGCCTTCAAAGTTTGGAGTCAGAACTTTTTACTACGATAGTAGTACAAAAAGCTGCACAAATAAAACGTAATATTGTACAGTATTTTGAACCTTTTAAATGATAGTGTAAAGAGAACATCTAAACATATTTAAAGAAAATGATTTATAGGCGCTAGTTTTAATAAAAACCAATCAATTCGTTTAGTAAATTTTACTAGGTTTAAAATCATGAAAAAATACTGTATTTTAGAGCTTTTTATATGATATTAAGCCCATTTTTAAGCTATCACGACAACATTGCGAATGTTGAAGCAGTTAGTAACAAATAAACTTATGCCATTATTGTCAAAGTTGCATTTAGGAGATAGAACACGGCTTGATCTAATTTTGAATGTCTCGAGGGCTAAGAGTTTCTGATGCCATGCAGCTAACTAATTATTCTTACTCTCTAGCTTTTCTAGATCTGCATCTACTCTTCTCCACATGTCAGAGAAGAACTGCCATCTATCAACAATCTCCTGATGCATTTTAGATTTCTTGTATTGAATTGCATTCATATAATATGAATATCGATCTTTAAGAAATAAATCGCCTTACTTTATTCTGCTCCACTAAGAAGACCACATATGGGTATTATTTTATTTCAAAAGGTTTTTGTATATAAATATGCTAAACGCATTACTAAAATTTTTATGCGTTCAAATTTTTTGTCGTGTTAAACTTATAAATCATACAGGGTGGACAAAAAGTCTAAAAACGATTAAATACCTAAAGAAATACACTTTTAAATAAAATCAAGTAACTATTTGTTTAATATTATTTAAAAATTCATTTAATTATGATAAAGTAAAGCGTCCCGTTGTGGGTGGAAGAGGTGCAAATTTTAAATTTTAAATAGAAACCCACATTTTATTGCGGGTTCACATTCTACTGTAAAAAATACATAACGTGTACTTAAAACATTCTTTAGTTATCATAATAGGTGGCGCTGTATTTGCAGAAAAAATTATCGCAAGATTTGTTTTATCTGCGATTATAGCGAGACCTATTATGAAAAAATTTGTTACTTAATAAACATGTGTATTTTTTACAATCCGAACCTACAATAAAAAGTAGCGCTGTAATCACCGAAACACAAAACTAACATTATTTTTTTCCTGCGATTACTGCACTACTTAATAGGATATCAAAAATGGTGTTTCCTAAAATTTTATATTTTTTTCTTCTTTTTGTTGAAAAGGGGGATAAAGAGAGTTAAAAAAAATTTTAAAATCACGGCAAAATATTTTTGTCACTTTTTGCCCAAATGTCAAATATTTCTTTAAGCAATTATAAATTTTCACCATTTTTCACCCCTTAAAATGACCAAAAGTAAAAATAATATTTTTTTGATTTTTCTTTAAGGAAAAGACTGAAGATAAAATATATCTCTTAATTCCTAAACAAATTGGACCCCAAAGAGCTTATTTTAAAGCAAAAAAATTAGGCCATAGAAATAAATTTAACAGTTTGGAGATATTTAAAAAAATATCGAAGAATAATTAAAACATTTGAAAAAAAGTTTAAAAATTTAAATAAAAACTGATCAAAATTGGATAAATAACTAGTTTTTGATAATCAGCGACACCAAATTAGGATTAAAAGTGTTTTATGTCTAAGAAAAAAAAAATAGTTCAAAATAGAATTTTAAAATAGATTAAACATTAATTAAAATTATACGTGAGTATGCAGTGCAAAGGGTAATTCATATATAGAAGAAGTGTTCAAGCAGTGTAAATCGAAATAAAATGTATGATGCTTAGGGGATTCCAAATCACATATCTTCCAAAATACCACTTATAGCTGATGTTAAAACAAAATAAAATGTAGTTTGGTCACAGATAATATAATATAATACTGTCATAGATATGCATATGACAGTGCTAATTATAGTGCTAATTATAGTTATTGTAAAAAAGTGCAAGTGATGTAAAGTGCATTAGAGTTTGGTTTAATAAATTGTAGTGTTACGGGTAATGGGTTTCTATTTAACAATTCAAACATCCGAAATAAGAAATGTGATATAAGTGTACTTAAAATTCCTGGGATTATATAAACCGCCAGTTGGACAAAAGCAGGTCATTATTTAAGTTTCATCTGGAAATACTTAAAAACATATCTATTTAAACATCCAAGAAAAAAACCACATACATTAAAAAAAATAAAAAATCAGAACCATGCATGTAATTGAAAGACTAGCACTAGGTAAATGAAAAATGGAAATGGATAAACAAATTATTACTGCCAATTAAAGTAATCAAAAATTAAAAGTGTACCAAGACAAAACGCAAAGCAACTTGCACAGTGCAGTGGCAAGAAACTTAATAATAGCGTCCTTTAATTAAAAATAATAAAGATGGCGAATATCAAGGTCTATGAAACTATGCAATCAACCACAGAAAGCACAGAAATGCGAAATTTAAACAAAACAAGGTAGTACTAGAAAAGAATAAAAGAAGAGAATCATAACTGTGTTGCCGTTTGGCTAGTACTCCGGTCAGCTATTCTGAACTACTAAAAGCATGGCGGCTCTCTAGTGTTTATACCCGGTGTGAGCGTCAGCATATTCCAAACGCTACATGGTTTAGCAATATGTAATTCCCACTGGTATAGAGTTGGCCAAGCATATCCTGAAATGGTCACAAATCTTGTCCCGGCGTATACCACAAATCGTATTATAAAGTTATATCGTCTTTCAAGGGATCCGTTTTATGTTCAGTGTGTCGATGTCGACGTTGAAGGTTAATATGAAGTAAAATTTGTTGAAAAACTATATTTTATTGGCGCTTGTATTAAGTTTATTTGCGCCCGGTTTTTAGATTTACCGACAAGGGGACCAGCCCTATGTTAACCCTAATATTTAACTAAACTTAAAAGAATACCCCGAGCTAGTTCTAATAAAATTAGGCAATTTTTTCACAAACGAAAATGTTAGCTTAATACAGGGTCAAATGTTATATTCAACCGGAATTACTATATCGTATGCAGCCTTGTTCACACCACTGCAAATTATAGGTTGCCGTTTAAATGAATAACATGGTCCAAAACCATTCGTAAGTTTATTGAAATATGAATACAAAAAATCTGTTTCAAACGGCAGATGGCAGATACGGGTGACGATCAAAATAAAAATTCTGAAGGTTAAAATCCCGAAATCAAAATCTCGACAAAATAAAATAATTTAAAAATAAATTATAAATATATAAAAAATCGTCAAAAAACCAATATGGTACAGTAGAAAGATGTTATATATTGAAATGGAAGATTTTGGGCGATAATCTAATAAGTGCACATTTTCAAGATTTTTTACCATTGACACATTTTCTTAAATTAAGTACATTCTTGCCATGCCTTGATTTTGATTGATTGACCGCCAGATACATAAAGAAACGCTTTTTGAAAGAAAAAAGACCAAATTTTTTACAATTTTGGTTTTATTTCTAATAGATATAAAAAAAAAACTTTAACGTGTAATAAGACACAAACTTTTTTGTTTATTTGCATTAACTGTAGTATTTTAATAACTATTTTATATTTCTACTTTTGTATTTCAGTTGACTGCATTGTAAAAGTTTATTTGGGGGTTAAATGCCTTTTCTTTATATAAGTTATGTTTTTTCATGATAATAACGTTAATTTTAAGTATCGGAAAGTAAAAATGATTCGTCATAAAATATGTATTTCGGAAAAAAATAAGATACGAGAAAACAACGCAATAAAGCCTATTCAGTTGAATAAATATCTATTAGGAGCAGCAGACAATTCTTTGCTAGATTAGGATAGGGATGTTAGGGCGCTTACAACCTTCTGACCTCAATCTTCACAACAGTTAAAGATTTCTCACAACTGGACTTCTCCTCTACATAATTTCTTAAGGGACTTTTATCATTCTCTCGTTGCTTTATGTTTTGCAGTGGAAAACTATGTTATGAATAAATTAAATACTGAAATATAAATGAGAAAATGAAAACTTTGCACTAGAAAACCACGACATTAAATTCTTACATCACCAGCGATAATAAATTGCACATTACTTTAATTTAAAAAGAATCCTAGATGACTTTAAAGCAAAAACATTTCAACCAATTTTACGATACGAAGATACATTAATATGCGCCAAAAACTTCTGACTTATATTTTAGCGGATCGATAATGCATCAGGATTCTAATCACAATGTTCACTTGTCATAGTAATATATGTGGAAAATTTGATCTCATGAGAAAATATGTATTTCAATTTTGCATTAATTTTGTTAGTCTTAGATTTAGGACTACATCATACATCATAAGATGACACTCAGTCACAATCTGTATATCTTCTTGACTAATGACTGGTTGAAATGGACGAAACCATTTACACTGATTATTCATAACGAATTCAACATTTAATTATAATAAGTCTCTGAAATACATTTGAAATTAATTTTCACATTTAATTATAAACTTACAAAAAGCGCTTATTATATTTTCTAAAATAGAAAAGTTTCTAGAATAGCGGGAAAATATATTATAAATATTATTATAAAAAATTGCTGTGTTATTGATAATTATTTCTCTAAATTCTTTATTTTTAATTTTAAATAAAACTAATAAAATTTAATTTATGTTGTATGCATGTCTTAATTTAAATATTTTGTAATTTATATTGTAATAAAGTGTTTAATATGTCAAAATGTAATGGAGGTGTAACCATTGGCATATCCAGGGTGGTCCAAAAAGTTTTGAAATCAAGATTTTTGTGAAAATGTCCGTTTTTGACTTTAAGGAACTCAGAGAAAAGTCATCTGGTAGACCAAAATCAAACCCATATGTAGCGCTAAGTAAAACACAATTGGCGGCAACAAGTAACTCAAGAATAAAACCAAAAATTATATACACCTCTTAACCAAAGTTTGATCAACTCATTTTAGAAATTAATCCAGTTTAACCAAACAGTATAATTAATAAAGAAACCTGGCTAAACCCAAATATTTCTGACTGTATTGATACAGGCTGGGTAGGTGAGGAGGAGGTGTACCAGTTTTCGTACTAAACGAAATCGTAGTAGCTACCGTTAATATAACAGAGAAACACCATTTCGAGGATTCTGAAGTTAAGTCTCTTTGGTTAAAATGGAAAATTGGGTATACAAAACTTATTATATGGGGAATATGCAGACCATGAGTTTCTGATGCTAGCCTGGATCTGGATCTCTGGATCTGGATTTAAGTTTGAAGGGTGATCCTGGGGGCCAGATCACTTAGGCCTTATTCGGCCATTTGTGCCCCCTCTAAGGGGGTCCTTCTTCCAAAGTGCATCTACCCGTCCAGCCACACTAGGTGACGGAAGAGGGCCAGCACAGGACTTGGGGGGGTCTCCCTTATCCTGGCCATGTCCCGTTGTCTTGTCTACTTCTTCACATGCTCAGCGGGTTTTCTGCAAGACCCACTTTGTGCATGTGTTTTCTTAGTGCCCTTTAAGAATGACTGTGATAAGACGCAGGTTTTCGCGAGACAGTCTCAAGTAATATTTGCCTGTTTTTAGACAGGGTAGACTAAACGTCCTCTTAGCCTGTCTGCAGCCTGACGTGTCTATCCACCGCTTTTTTAGTGTATTGAAAGTGTTTTCTTTAAGTATGGCATTAATGCTTTTGAGTGACAGTGCTATTTGGTTACTTTCTGCGAAATTTCCATGAGCGGATCCATCGCGTGCCAGCTCATCAGCTCTCATGTTGCCTTCTATGTTGTCGTGTGCTTTTACCCAGCGCAAGTCGCTGGTTAAGGATAGATTTAGTTCTTGCAAGTAGATACCTGCACCTGATCCTTGTTTAGATTTAGAGCCGTCGGTTTAGATATGGATGTGAATATTTTTGTCACGACCTTCTCCGGCGCCCTTGTATTGATTAATATTTTGTAGGGTCTATTGAAGACTAGCAAGGTGGCATGCTATCTGTTTCCCTTCCAAGAAGGGGTGTCATTTTGACTGCCTCTTCTAGCAGGTGACAGTGTTTGCCCGCCTTGCCTCCCTTGTACCAAAGTCCCACTGAATTTAGACGTAGTGATGCTGCTGTGGCCACCTCCCCTACATATATGTCGAGTTGCGGGAGGCAGAGCATTGTTTCTATCGCTGCTGTAGGTGTGGTTCGCATGGCTCCTGTCACGCTGAGATATGCTGTTCTTTTTAACTGTGTAAGTTTTTTCCTTGAGGTTGCTAGCCTGACTCTGGGCCACCAGACTAGTGCTCCGTAAGATAGCAATGGTCTTATTATTGCCATGTATCTTTGGAGATAGCTCCCATGTTTTCCCACAGCTCTTCGGCATTGACAGATAGACACGTATGCTTTTTTGCATCTCATATTAAGATGTAATGCACATTTAAGTTTATTGTCAAAAATCACTCCCAGGTATTTGACTTCTAACAATAGCTTTAGGGTAGTGTTGAGGAGTTTTGGTAGCCTAAGCTCGCCTACACTCCATTTTTTCGTGACCAGGACCATTTCGGTCTTTGGCGGGTTGATAGTCAAGGACTAGCCAGCACACCAGTGTTCAATTATTTTGAGTGCTTCTTGCATTAAGTTGCATAGGGCCGTTTTAAATCTACCTGTTAGCAGAATGATTATATCATCTACGTACCCTATGGTGTAGAATCCTTCATCATTGAGGCGACGCAGGGGGCACTTGACTACTATGTTCCATAAAAGTGGAGGTAATACTTCCCCCTGCGGGCAGCCTCTAGCTACGATCCTGTTGACTCAGTATTTTCCACACTGACTGACCGTTCTTTGCTCTAGCATGTTTGTGCACCATCCACTAAATGGGGTTTACTTATTGCATAGAGCGTGCGGTTTCAATTTTTGTGGTTTTGTCGAAGGCACCTTCGATGTCTATGAATACTCCCAGGGTGGACATTTTATTGTCCAAAGATCTTTTAATGCAGTCTGCAACCTTGTTCAGTGTAGATTTGATGAATCACCCCTGTGTAGGCATTTTGGTTTGGGTAAATCGGATTCCTAGTAAGAAACGTTTCACGAATATCTCTATTGCACAGTTTTTCCAGAGTTTTTAAAAGATGCTAGCCTTTAACAATAAAATAATAACCTGTTTAAGAGAATCGACATTGAATGTGAGCCACTCTCATACCTGGCGATTTTAACTTTACCCTTAATCAATTGCACAGAGCTACCTCAAATAATGAAGTAGAGAGGGAATGTATTCACCACTGTGTGGATTCCAACCTTAGACAAAGGGACTTTCGCCCACTTGATATGGAGCAAATCAATTTCCAGCAATATTGAATTTGGAATTAACGAACGATTATCGTCACAACTTCGGAAACTAAAACTGAATCATATGCTGAAACCTCTTATATTTTTAAACGAAATAATTATAAATTATGATAAAATTATGAAACATTTGACCGAATACCAGTTGTTAGTATTCATGAGAAATGGTCGGAAAAACAGTCAAAACACTAAAAAAGGATAAATCTGGGCAAACAGTGGATAAATTATGAGGTTATAAGTATATAAGAATCAAGCGCACCGCTTAGATTATATGACATTTTATAATCATCACACACCTATAGAAATATTTCAAATAGGCTAACGTCCTATATACGACTGCGTAAACAACGATATGAAGAACACATTTTTCAAGATGGTGTCAAAAGATTTAATTTTTACATCTGTAATCAAATTGCCTGTAAAACCGAGTTAGTTAACAAAATATTTGAAAAATAAGAAAAGAGCTACTCTCACACTTATTAAAAAAAAAGAGAAAAGCGGTTTCCTAATAATTACAGGCTTAGCCTGGTTTGTAAGATTATGGAGCGCATTATAGTCCGAAAAATTTAAGATCACGTACTCTTTAATAATATTGTTTGTGCTGTGTAGTCTAATGGATAACCAACGCGGACGATTTTTTCAAATGATTCAAAAATATATTTTGAGCAGAAAGTTGCATGGGGTTCCAGGAACTCTCTATCAACAGCTAGGCCTGTCACAAGTGTAGACCGGTAAGGATTTGTCTTGGACAAGAAATACCATCTGAATGTTATTGTTACGCAGATAACACGAAAGTATATGCAAAACCATTGACACACTACCGTGCACTTAAAGTCATCTAATATTTATAAAAAAAATCTGGTTACTTTCATCAAATAAATGCGCCGTTTGGCAAAAACAAGCCCAAACTTAACTACTTTATGGAAAGTGATACTCTGGACTTAACAATATAACAAAATGATGTTGTAGTCAATTTTACTCAGGATTTAAAGTAATAAACCCACTAGTGACCAAAAAGCAAGCAGTATCCTTTACTTGTGCAGGAGAAAATTCTCCACGCTATAATTCTGGACAATTAAGAAGATCTAGCTGACGTACATTAAACTGATACTAGAGTATTCGAGCCTAGTGTGATCCCAATATTAGCAAAAAGACATGTAACACAAGAGGAAAAGGCAAAGATCCCCAAATGCCGCGGGATTTCCCTTGTAACACTTGAACAGAGTTTGCATGGGGGGGATGTGATTTAAAATTGATAGGGTTCTACATTTTTTTATAATTCGACACCCTTTTCATAAAGGCTCAAGACTGAGAGGACTTACCATGAAACTGAGGAATGGGAGGACAAAAATATGACAACAATCTAACTACATCACGAATCAAGTGGTGAACGCGAGAAACTCGCTCCTGGAATATTTCTTGCAAAAGAAAACTTAAATTAAGAACAGCCAGCATAACCGCATTTGTAATTAGTTTAGTATACTTTTATAAAAAAAATGATTTTGAAAGAAATTAACATACGACGCTATTGTATGTATGTATGTATGTATGGACCCGTCTACTTTCAGCCAAATTTTTCGTCTTTTTTATATGGGCAATAGGGCAGGTGTTACTTTACGGACGGGACCAACGGCTTTTAAGGTGACGAACCACCCGACGCTATATAATATTGTAAAATATCTGGACAACAGCTTGTTACTGCTACTATTTTTATTGAAATAAATTTTAAATTAAATATAGCAAATGAAAGTCGTGTGGTGACTATATATTTTTTATAATATGATAATATGCAGTTCGATCGAAATATAAAATATTATTGTAATATGATGCTCACTCTATGTGTAAAATTCTCTCAAAATAGTACCTTAAATAGATTGCCCCCTCCCCCCTTAATATACTTCTAGATGTAACACAATTAGGCCAGTGAAATAAAACCTTTGATTTTGAATTGCTTTATCCGGCGTAACAATTAATTAGAAGAATAATTTGAGCTAACGAGCCGAATCAAAAAATATATGACATTTAAATAACGAGATTTTAAATCAAAAGCAACTTAGCAAAAAAAGTGTTTGCGTTAACAAAAAAAAATATTTTTTTCTTCAGATTGCTTAATCTTTATCAAATGAACCGTTATTAAAACAGAGACTTTACAGTGTCAAAGTGTTGAAGAATATTTAATAGCTGCCCTACTGTTACTAATTGCAATAATTAACTAGAACTTCCAACAAAATGAGCTTAATCAAGAAAAAAATCCCAATGGAAAATTGGTTCACCTAACTAAAAGTTGAAAATAAAGATATTCGGAAAGAAGTGACATTAAGTTAATTATGTGGAAACTTCTTAAAAGGGAAAAATAGATGAAGAAAAACATTAAGAGTCAAAAACGTAAAAAAGTAATCAAGTACGCTATCAAAATCGATCAAGCAATTATAATTATAAGCAACATCGGTTCACAATACCAAAGAGATAAAGTCACGACAAAGACATCATATTGTAATCCGCGATTAGTCTAATTAAGTTTGAGGAAGAGACTTTAAGACTAATTGGGGCGAATAAATGTATAAATGTTATATCTTACATAATAGACATATCATAATTAAGTTTCTGCTTATATTTCAATCGTAAATTTGATATATTATTCATTTACAATTGTCACTTGGGTGAATAGTAAACAACTATAGCAGCGGGTGTCAGCTGTCATTAATCTAAACGTGCTTCGATATAATTATGTGTACCTTAAGTCATAAGTACTTCCCGTGAATAAAAACATAGTATAACACATTAACTTTCTACAAAAATATTTTAAAAAATAACAAGGAGACTAGAAGTAATAATAGCATTAAAAATTTTACTTAAATAATGTAATTTTTTGCTTAATATCCAGTAAAAGGACATAAATTTAGGATATTACCACTGATTTCAGTACCAAAACATGCTTATTACACTGCATACACAAAAACACCATTTGAGCACGAGGAGAGAGTTGAAAAAATATCTTATGGTTTCTTAGATTTGTGGAAGGTTGAAACCTAACATTTTTATTATTATTCATAATTATCTTATTCGCCCTTGACTTGTGTAGGGTATAGATATACATTAAATATTACTACCGAGAAGGCAGAATAGTGGTATAACCACGAGACCGCGCCTAAATAAAATTTGATATTTTAAGTTGGAATTCCTGTGCAATAAATCATTGGCGTTTGTTATCACTAACAGTTGAAGTTTATTTGTGTTTTACTTGTGCAAGCGAATTTTATACTATCAAACAAAACACGTTCTTTTTAGAGCTAAACAAGGTATGCATCAAGGTGGTTAATAGTAAGTTCTACTTATAGTTGCATGCCATTTACATTTATATGACCCATTTTCGAAGTGGCATGCAAAATGCAGATGGTTCATGGGCATACTCCTTACAATCTTGCATTTAGCAGTTTGCGGAAGCTTTTCCAAATTTTAATGTACATTATGAGAACTTTATATAAAAAAACAAAGTCGTGTTCATCGCTTTGAAAACAAGCATTGCATTTGTAAAAAAAAGTCATCAGGTAGATCTGGCCTCCTAACAGATGAAGTTGTAGATGATATTAAAAATCAAATTGCATATTTTTTGATTTCACTATTTACATACTCCCTACCACGGCACATTTACGACATATTGCAAAGCTTTATTTTGGAAAGACTAAAATACTGTATTCCATAGGCCCACACAAGCTTTAATATTTGCTTTTACAATGGAAGCTTGTTTTGGATAGTCAAGGATGAAATTCCGTCTAAAAGCAGGTACATTTTACGATATCTGATGTTCAATATTTTCCTTATTCTTTTTATATGTGCCTTTCATCCAAGCTTACTGTCTAAAGTTAATCCGCGGTATTTGGCCATGTTTGAGTATGGCATAATTACTTGTACATGTTCCAAGCAGTTATTTGTCAAATCTATGTGAGTTTACCTTGATTTTTCATGTTTATGTCCATGCTAGTATTTTATCAGTACCTACTTGCAATGTTTTTGCTGTTTCTGTATTATTTTTGCCACGAGCTAAAATGGCTGGATCGTCGGCAGATGAAGCTGTCGTCTTATTTGTCAGCTCTAGAAGATCACAAGTGTAAACCACACCCAGGACACTTACCTGTAGTAAACCAGCTTTAATTTCTTCGAGATCCAAAAAGCTTAATTCTGAAGTATTTCTTACACGGATAAGAAATTAGAATCTCGGTGACTTGTTTAGGAAAAAGTGTTTTAATTTTATGTGCAATCCTTGGTGTCAGACTGTGTCAAATGCTTGCGCCACGTCTAAAGAGATTTTTCCTCTAGTGCTCTTTCTCTAACTGCAGTTATTTGGTGTACTTGGTCAACCGTTCAGTGATTTCTTCGGAAACCAAATTGGTGCTTTGGGCTTAGTTGTTTTTGATCAATTTTTGATTCTTTGAAGAACTAGTTTTTTGAAAACTTTGGATATGATAGGTAGTAGGGATATTAATATTTAAGACTTGACTTTGTTTGGTGGTTTTTCTATGATATCACCGTATCTGCTACTTTTTATAGTTTGGGAATATAATAAAGTCTAAATGCGGCGTTTATAAGATTTATAAGCTTAACCACTGCTTTTTGAATGCAAATGACGACCAAGTTTGAAAGACTTTGTAGCTTTATTTCACAGATTTAAATCACGGCTTGGTCTGAAAACATGTGCTATGTACTTGTGAACAGAATTGTGCATATACATAATTTGGTAGTATTTTTTCGCGGAACGAAAATTTCCCAACAGCCTTAGTCATAAATAAAATATATTTTTCAAAGTTTATTTTTCATATTTTACATAATAATCATAAAAATAAGATTTTTATTTGAAGATAATTGTTCATTATATGGTGCTCTTGAAGCAAGCCACCTTATCTGAATATTGGGTAATGTTAGTTAATAAATAATTTTAATTTATTTAATTTTATTACAAAATGCACTACACGTATATGAAGCCAGATAATATAGGTGTATGTGTTTGGCATAAGATATATGTGATAAAATCCGTAATCTGCTACTTCTATGCTCAAATATTTTCACAAATGAGGCAAACAGCCAAAGAATGCGGCTTCTCATAATGTGTCCCATATAAAACAGTTTTCTTTTTTTGATAGTCAATAACACATCCTTTTCCTTAATTATTCATTGCATCACTTTCACATTAGTTATTTTGTTCACCCACAATATCTTCAACATTCTCCGATACATCCACAATCTAAACGCCTACAGTCTCCTTATATCGGTCCCCTTCAATGTCCGTGCATTCATTTCCTAGTATAGTACTGATAGTACGTATCTTATCAGTCACAGAATTTAAATCTCGGCCGCATAAAACCCGTTTCATTTTCTTAAATGTTCTTCTTGCTTTCTCGATTTTATTTCGTATTTATAGGGAGCTCAAATTATCTTTACTAATAGTGGTATGGCGTTAACAAACACAACTTCATCGATGTAAATATTTTTACTTTCGGGTTTAAGTTGCGTAGTTTTATTGGTTGTTTCCTACGTTTCGCTCGCCATTCCAGGGAGCATTTTCTAGGCGGAAAAGTCCAATGAGGAAATACCTTGTTTGGGTATGTTTGCCTGTAAGGAGAAAAAATGATGTCCTTACCACAGCTAAAATCTCGGTGCTCTTAAAGGGCCCAAATTTTGCCATAGCACCTGAGAAACTCCCCATTATTGACATTGTTTCAAGTAGCGAGGCCTTTTTATGTGGTTTATCAGAAAATTATCCGGAGAACAAGACATTCAAAATCAAATTTGACGTGCCCCGAATTTTTAGCTCTAAACGTTTAAGCAAAAGTTTCACTTAAAAATTCTTTCTGCCGACAAAAGCAACTTTACTATTGTAATGGACAGATCAGATTACGATGAAAAGGTTCAAACCATCCTAAACACTTTAACCCATCTCAAATTAAATCGTGGCCCCACTGGGAAAATTGAAAGATCTGCTCCAGATCTGATTAAATCATTTATTAATTGTTAATTCCTTGGGATTACCTGCCCCCTCGTTTCTATACGCTTTCGAAAGTCAACAAACAAAGTTACTTCATTAGGCCAATCGTTAGTGCAAATAACTCCCCCACGCACATACTCGCAAAACATTTAGCAAATATTTTATTGCCATTTAGGACCGTCATATCTTTCATAAAAAATTCTATACACTTTGTAGATAGCATTCAAGAATTACACCATGAAAAATGTTATTTGTTAGTTAGTTTTGACGTAGAATCCCCTTTCACAAATGTGCCCATCCTTGACTAACTTGAAATTATTAAATATTTCCTGTGGCACATCATCTTATCGCATTACTCAAAAAATCCCTAACGGCAACTTATTTTCTTTGTCAAGGATCATTCTATAAAAAATTATCAGGAGCCGCCATGGGGTCTCTTCCATAATAGCCAACATCTTTATGGGGGCTTTTATAAATAAGTCGTTAGAATCTGCAAAACTTAAACCAAAATGGTTTAGATATGTAAACGACACCTTTGTGATCTGCCCACGTAGTGAATATGTCCTAAAGGACTTCCTAATTCATATGTATACTCGACATTATAGTATCAAATTTATTATGGAAATAGAAAATAAGGACCACTTGCCCTTCTTAGATGTGTTGGTTTCAAATTGCCCCGATGGTAATCGAGACCAAACGAAAAATTAGGACACGCATAATAGAGCATCAACGGGCAGCACGGCACGTCTTAATTACATTAACGGCTCTGTGCAAGCCGAACATTTTTTTAAGACGGGTCAGCATATTGATTTTAGTAATGTTATCTATAATTTCTTATTATAAGAAACTCGAGGTATAGGAGACTACTTGGATTTATAATAATCCCTTTAACTTTTGAAATTTGTCCTATCTGAAAAAATTTGTTTTTATCAATAAATTTTTACCCCTACTAATTTTTTCGTGCTATATAGGCATTAATACTCGCACAAGGTCTTAAGTTATCGGACTTTTACGCCTTGAGAATGCTCCCTGCAATGGCAAGCAAAACGTTGGCAACGATCAATAAAACTACGCGACCTAAACCCAAATGTAAGAAAATGTACATTAAATATAGTAAAATATATATTTAACCCACGTGCGATATAAATTTCCCACGCCACGTGCGATATAAATTTCCAAATAAAACGTTACAAATTTAAGAAATGTAAATAGGTGCATTTATTATTATTTTATATTATATTACAAATTTATTCCATAACATCTTATGAAGTTTATCATATTTCTTACAGCTCAAATATATTAGAATTACTTTTGACAACTTGTAATAATTTGTTTCTCTAAATCGTTAGACACCCCCTTTAACCTCTTTTAACCCTCTTGTCCCGAAACCGCCATCACAACATGTCATTTTAGAGAAGTAATAATGTAGAAACACGAAATATGGATCAACAAGGCTGTAAGTCAAAGGAGGACGCGATGAAGGAGAACTTAATTTTCAGTCTTGATGATAATACAAACTTCAACACATCGGAATATCAGCTACTTGCAAAATATCTATGCAAATTAAATCTTCAAAATGTTAACACAATAAAGTTTGATAATGATTTAATATAAATTTATTTAAACATCATCATCAAGAAACATCTATCAAAATTAATTTTAAAAAGTACATTTCTTCAAAATCAAAATAAATTTAAATTAAGAAATATATTTTTTCGTCAAAATAAGATTTTAAAATAAAAATTGACGGACTCAACCATTACATAATGTACAATTTATTTATTTAAAGTTACCCCTCGCCACACCTTAAGGGACACATTTTAAAGTTAATTATTAAAATCTTCTTTTACTTTAATTTTCGAAGTGAAAGAAAATTTTCAAAATCTAATTTTTGCGGAAATATCCGTTCAACTCTCTTCATTAAAAAAAATGTTTTCGAAGTGGTTTCTGTCTGTCTGTGTGTCCTCTCTACAGCTCAGACGGCTAAATTGATGGACCTGGAAATTAATATTTAAGCTTTTAACAAAAATTGGGAGGTCCCAGTGACATTTGGCTGAAATCCACTAACCGAAAGTGGTAAATTAGTGTTTGGAATTAAATTTTCAATAAATTTTGTTTTTATCATTTCTTTTAAAATTTTACATTTTTAAAACTTGTTGCTAAGGAACGTTATATTGAATTTATTCCCATCAAGTAGCAGAGACATACAGTCCATATAATCAACTGATAATTAATGAAATAGGTTTTATATCATTCAAAAGTGAAGGATGTTACTATCGAAGTTATTACCAACATATATTTTACAACAAAATAAAGTTGCAGAGATATAATGCCAACCTAATTGGCTGATAAATTAATAAAATATAGTTATGTTTTTATTATAAGTAATGGATATGTTTTAAATTCTTAAATGAAAGTAGTGTGGTAATCACACCTTTATTTTTTCATTGCAGTTTCGGATTGAGCGATAAAGAATACATAAATTTAACTAGAAAAATATTTTTGTCATCATCGTAGATGTCGCTGTAATCGCAGAAAAAACAAATCTCAAATATTTTTTCCTGCACCACCTGCACTACCTATGATTAGTACAAAAAATTATTTCATGTATTTTTATATTTAAAATCTAAATTAAAAATAAAAGGTGGTTTTCAGTTAAGATTTCAAATTTGACCCCCACTCGCACTTCCTGGTGCAAATATTTAGTTAAATTTGGTTAAACGCTATAGGAAATTCCGATTTAATACAAATTAGTCGGTAATTACGTTCATGATTTTAACAATCTTTCTTGAGAATTGGTACTGAATTATAAATTTTCCAAGTTTCAGGAATGTACTCCTCTTTATGTGATCTGTTAAAGGTAATATTTAGGGAACTGATTAGTGCACATGTCGACTGAAATAATTTTATCTAGTCCATACTTTTTGAAGATTCCTGTTTTATTAGAGCTTGATTAATGGTTTCGTTTCTTATTTCAAAAACCTATTAATTATTTGTTTATAGCTTGATTTTATTGATCCTCCTAAGTTTGAATTTTGTATTGCAGAAGTTTTATAGACTGGTGGGAAACATTTCGTTTAAGTCAGCTACTTTAAGTTTACTTTTTGCTGGTTAATTTTTATACTTTACGTTGCCTGGTACGTACGTTGCAGCCTTTTGCACGCCAATTCTAGTGCATTACATACTGGCAACCTACATTATAGGTGGACCCACAGTTTAACGTGTATTCCGACCACTAGCGTTACATAATTTTTTAGCCATAAAATCAGATGCACGCTAAGCGAAATGGGGCAGTTTTTATTTTATTGGGTGCGAACCCACGATCATCAGCTCAGCAGTCGGATGCCTAAACCGATGAGCTATACTGCCACCCTATCTGGTGCTCTTTTTGATTTGGCAAAAGCCTAAAATTTCTTAGGACTAGTGGTGATGTATGATTCAGTATTGGTTATATAATTATCGTATACTCCTTTGATACCAATATTACAAGTTTCCCTCACATTCGAAAAACTTTTAGTAGGATCTCTGATATAATATATTTTTATGAACGGTTTTTAATTGGATCTTTTTAGTTTTGATTTTTTTACTAGATATTAATTGATGCAGATAATAATGAATATAAATATTCTACTACTAACTCAATGTTAAAGACTTTAATGGCTCCCAGTTATAAGAAGATAAATAATTTATAATCAGGTCATAGGGTGCGTTTTTAAAATCAGTGTATTCAATAATATTTTGTACATACGCCTGACCCGTAGCACTTGATGCGACACCTTGTAATGAAATTAGGAAGTTATAGTCTGTTGTCAATTAAAAATACATTTTCAATCTATGGATTTTCGATTAAGCACTAAGACAATGTGGTTTTAAACTACTTCATTGAAGCATTTGCTTTTCGCGCCATGCGTTTTACAAAATAGTTACGAAAACTCCACTGAAATTTAATTCTTCACACGTCACTGACGTGATAACTGTCGGTCGCTGTTTTGCTTAATAAATCTAATTTAACTGGCAAAAAACCATATACCATATCATTATTTGCAATTATGGCATCTGCATATGAATTAAAATCAAATTTTTACACATCCAATTGTTGTCGTCGCTAGAGTGGCGCTTGCATGGCATTTTAAGGAACGGGTTAAACATAACACGGTTTATTTGATTTATTAAATAATTTTTTCAAATATTACTCGAAGAATTGTTATGTTCGATGAAATGCACTGTCGAAAAACTGTACTCGCTCTCGAAGGCACCTGTCAGACAATGATAAAGTTAAAAAAAAAACTGTTTATATAAAATGCAATATGTTGCAAAATATTTTTTAATGTTATAAATGTGGTTTACTTCCATTGGGAAAATCGGTATATAAAAGCGATATCAATCTTGAATACGTTACATTCGAAATACCGAGCATCTAGGGACTATTTTAGCAATTCCTGATTTCATATTTTGCAGTTATATATCGTGGAGAATGTTCTAAATTTTATGACCTTGTTAAAAAACACAATTTCGCTACATCCATATACCTTCAACTTTATACTTTAACTTCTACACCATTAAAACTTCGTTTTTAAATATAATTGCAGAAGGACATCGTTTATAAAAATGTTTTTTGTTATTAAAAGTTTAAAACGCGTTTTAGGATAAATTAAATTTTAATAAAATTTTGTACATAAAATGAAACTTATGTTTTAACACGAAACTTTAAATTGGAATCAAGACCTATCTTAATTTTTATCTAATGTCAAATCGATTAGTTATAAATTTATTTATGTTTGCTCCATTTAGCTTGACAATAATTAATTTGCATACATTTTAATTATTTACATAATATCAAGCATTGCTTTAAAAGGATTTGACATGTAAATGTGGACGTAAACGACCATATAAAAAATAAACAGTGAACTGTAAAAATGAAATGTTTGGAATCATATATGTTCAAAAATTAGAATGATTGATGTGCAAAATGTTTAATGTTATCGTTAAAACCATTTGGGCGATAAGTGATGCACAGATTTTTCACTTCGTTTATATTTATTGTTTCATTTTTTTTATTTAAATTTTAACTTCCTAGCGAACAAATTGCTTTTTTTTGTAAAGTTTAGATAAAGTAGCTCTATCAGAAGGCAATTTTATTTGCACATTTGCACCAAATTTATGTACCTCAGGAGGATCACAAAAATCGCGCGATATGTTGTGTCGTGTATAACATATCTTAAAGTCGTAAAGGCGACACAAATTGTTCAGCTTTTAATAATAAAAGTAAAGAGAATAATAATACTTTGTGTGGAAATAATTTGTAGAAAAAAAACACTTAATTCATTTTCTTGCATGTACATGGCATGGTTTATAAGAATTATTTTTATTACCCCATTTTCCAAAGTTAATCAAATAAAATGTGTTGGGAAAAGCTTCGCGTTAACTATATGTTAGCGTCAAAGTATGTAAATCTGTCAATTTATATATTGCCTAGGCATTTTATAAAATGCCATTTATAATTCGCCAATGTATAAAACAAATGTTTTTTCTACACATTACCTTG
>JARJDX010012209.1:0-11092 GCA_030264735.1 Gymnusa sp. GC000175
AAATGTAATCTGGAGATTGAGTTCTAATCGCTTTATTATCTCTGTACCTCTGCCATTTCCTATTAGAGCTAAAAAATATTGTTAAACAAATGACAAGCATTACATTTACTCGTAGACCTTTTTTCCTCGCGTGGAATTTCCAAAACCTTTTGCTTGAATGCGTAGGAAAAGGACGGATAATATGTATGGAAAACAAATATCCAGCTAAATATAAGCCATATTTTATGAGCGAATAAGGTAAAGCATCATTTATCCTGGGCGCCGGTGTGTATTTGTTTTACAGGAATGATGATAATCGTAACAAGAAGTTGATTGCACTTTATAGGGTGCTATTGTTTAATTCCTTCTTGAGCTGGGAAGTTTTAATTTGATGTCGGCGACATTGTTTTTAATTAACTAGGCGGTCGCGTTGGAATTATTCCCAACGCCCTTCTTCACCAGTTTTGTTATTATTAGATCTTAACATGAAATTAATGGCGTATTCAAATATTACAGTTTGTTAAACGTCGATAAAACTTTAATTTGTAATTCAAATATTAAAGAATCATCATGTCGTTAAATTCGCGGCTGCAAATCTGCCTACAAATGAAACTCGGCTAAATTAATGGCCTAAGAGCTTGTCTAACTTGCCTTAAGTTTTTACGCTCATTTAGAGTTTCATTATTTTTGATTAATTGAAATTTAAAACGATTTTCAAGAGGATCCATTTTTTTTGGATATATTAATTTCATATTTTTTAATAATTCCATTTCATATGATTTATGTTCTCAACACCTTTAAACTTTATATGAAATTTTTTATAACTTCATTTATATTTTCAAGTGAAAATTTAATTTACATTATTCGCAATATTAACATCAAATTTCCAAATATTAATAATGGAAAAAGGTGCAAGCCATTTTTATATCAAAATCCCTAATGTTGTTTAAAAATCCACTTTGTCCCTCTTTCTTCACAAAACATATTTGTTTTATTAAGAAAGTATTTCGAGGGGTGAAAATCCCCTGAAGGTCGCGTATTGTATATTTTATTAAAAGCTCTTCTTGCACTTTTTCACACCTCAAACCTAAACAAAGTGTAATTTAATTTTCAGCGTACTCCTGTTCATAATAAGGAAAAAGGTCATTTATTTTGCATGCCCAGGAATATTTTATCTGAGCAAATTATTATATTCCCCGCATTGCCGTGTTTTGTCCCGAAAAATATGTGTCAGAACTCAGAAGAGTTATTTATTGCTTTAAACATCATCAAATAACGGGCGTTATATTTATAACAACTCAACTAGCAATTGTATGCTATTATACTTATTAAAACTATACAATTTTCAACTTTTTTATTGGATTGCATCAGTTACAAAAACGGACAGAAAATTTATTTCATTTTAAAATGGCATGTAAAAACTATGAGTAAAATAAATCATGTTTTTTTAATTAATTAAATTTATTAAATGCAACACAATTAGGGTGCAGTGCACTTTATATCATGGATAGCGCACGTGGAGTATAAATTAGTAGTATTTGTTCTTGTTAATTAATTATTCTTTTGTCCCAATCTAACTTCTGAAGTATTTGAATTAAAGAAAGTTTTTCGATTCGTTTCCGGAGATTTTCGTAATTTATTTTTTATCAAAAGTTGGACGTGTATACATTTTGGTTAAAATGAAAAGGGAAAAGCTTTCCAAATTAGTAACTAGGCGAATGTACAGTTAGTTAGAATTGGGACTAGTAGGACCTTCTAATGACCTATTACTGGAAATTCGTGCGGTGGAGAAGTTAATTATGTTTCTCTAATTCTAAGGATTTCCTCATTTACCAAAAGCTTCAGGAACTTTAAATGCTAACTGTGCGAAATTTTTTTATACGTTTAAAAACTAAAATATTAATATCAGCACATTCTGGAGTATATAATGGAAACCAGGAGAAGAATCATGTGATGTTCTTATGTAGATGATATTCTGAAGTAGACTTCTAGTTAGCCTGTTAGCTGCTAGATTAGATCCTCCGACGTATTAACTTTATGCTCAAGTTTATGCACACTAGAATCTATGGTTATCCAAGACTGCATTAGCTTCCTATTTAATGGAAACTGTAATTCGACCTGCTACACTGCATGTTTTCAAATCATCTACTAAAACTATTGTCTTTTTTTATTATGTATCTACCCAAATTAAAGAGCATTTTCATTTTAAACACGTACTCGGAGCACTAATTTTAAATTGTATCAAAACTTTTAACTTCAAACTTTATTGTATTACCACAAAGTGGTTCGATTGTAAGTTATTAAAATTATTTCAGGCTTAAAACTTTAAAAATTTAAAACTAAAAAATATAAAACGCTTACAACTCATAAAATACGAATTCCTCGGGCTTATTTTGTAAAAAATATATATGTAGAAACTAGAAAGTTACAATATTTGAGGTTAGGATGGTCAGAACCTTTTTGTAAGTGATAAATTTGGTACATACAAGGACATTTTTTTGCACTAGACCTTAAATTAAAAATTAACCCAATGCTTTTTTGTAAAGTTTAATACTCTACATCCTATTAGTTAAATTGTTGGAGTGCAAAAATAAGAAAATTGTAGATTTTATTTTAAAATAATTAAAAAGCCAAACATTTTTTTAGTATTATACATGCTAAGCTTAATATTTTTATTGAATTCCTTATTCTTGACGAAGGAAAACTATCAAAAATTTATCCAAGCGAAATTTCTTTACATATCATTTTAGAAAAGCGCTTTTTTGAATTGAAATTTAAAAATACAAAATATGAAGGTTTGTAAGGCTTTTGCTGTAAAAGTAGTTTTATCAGATTATGTTGGGGGTAGATTTACCATTTGTTCAATTAACTTTTATTCTCGCCGTAGATTAGATCTGTTCATGTTTGGTACAATTCTGTAGGGATTAGGTTGTATTGAACAGAAAGGTTTAATTGAGTTTCAATGCAATGTTTACACTTACTTCCATTCAATTGCTGATTTCTATTATTTTGTTGCAGTAACAAAGTTTATCCGTATTGGAATTGCTGATAAGAATGACAATCCTCCGTATTTCGATAAGGCGTTATACGAGGCGGAGGTGGACGAGAATGAAGACATCCAACACACCGTACTCACCGTCACCGCCAAGGATCACGATGAATGTAAGTTATTGTTCCTTAAAAAAATTCCCACTAAAGTCTTTCTGAGCATCGCGAATTGCAGGGATATGCGATTTATGGTCAGTCGGAAAGGACTAAATCAATACTCTAATAACGTGCCAGAATTTTATGGGCAGCGCGCTGGACTTGTACACACCGATGTCCAGCCGGGCCCATAATTCCCACTATGCTTTATTCGTATCTTTCGTTCTCATACCACAATTGATTCTTCCACCGCACATAAAACACTCTCAAGCATTCGACCTCTTACCTTTTTAATGTCCTGTAATAACGATCCGCTCTATACCCGGCGCATCCTTATTTACTACTTGTTTTCCTCACAAAGTTATATATCTCCTTGATTCTCTCATAAAAGAAGATCTAAATCAGCAATCATCCCACAAATTAAACAAACTTTAATGGATTTTATCTATGTTTACCACTTTTTACAGCTGCAATTTCTTAAAATGTACAAAACCATTGCCCATTAACATTTTTCCCTTTGCACACTTAAACTCTACAAACTTTTCGTTATTTCCCATTAGCTTTTTTAACTTACTTAAATATTTCGTACTCGAACCAAAACGTTTTTCTGTTTACAAGCCTATATAAATGATGCATTTTCCGTGCATACAAATTTGTATTCAGAACTACGACTCTAGTATTACGTTTCATTATTGCAACTTTATATGTAGTTGCAAGTACTCGTTCTTTCATCTGGCGTTGAATAATTTAAACCACAAGAGTAATTTTGGTTTGGTATAGGGATTAGAAGCCAGCGCGCGCTCTCGAAGTTCATTACAAAGTTCCAGGTCAAAAAAGGTGTCTCGTATAACCAACTCTTCTTAATAATGTTTTGCTGCTTAATACTCTTGTATCTGGTGGTATATTGAAAAAAAGGTCGTTTTGCGAGATGAATCCCGTCATCACCCTGACAAAATATCTCCGTTTTCATACTCCCCATATAATGACGCAACATTAATGAAGAAGTGACGCGGAGATCCCTAAAGCTTTCATCTAATCGGCCGTCAGTCAAACTGAATTAGCTGACAACTTGGTCGCAGAATTAATTAACGTATAGACCTATGTTAACACCTCTTGCATAACTGGGATTAAACAATAGCTATAAGAATCTCAAAGTTTACAACAAAGTTTTTACCTTTACAAGCACAGTACAAATTGGATTTTCATATCTTAATTTAAATCCTTTCAGGCGACTAATTAAATTTTTCTTATTATTTTCATAAATATTCAATTTCAATTTTTTTAAAACATTTAAACTTTAAAATGATATTTTATATACATCCACATATATTATGTTAATAGCATCAGAAGGTAGAGCCTTAAATGTTGAATTTTAGGCTTTAGATTTGCGTTGCATTTCCCGTCTATCTTTCTGTAGAGGATTTTGTGCAAACAGGATATATTTCTCCCTTTCACAACTGACTTTTCTTTTAGAGCGGTTGTAATCCCTGTCGGTTTCGTTTGTCGATAAATAAATTAAGAGTGCCGGTCAGGTATATAGAAAAGTCTAAAGCGATCGGTTTTGACCTGAAGCGTACAGGGCCAATCAACCAGTTGATCCCTTTTTCTTCTCCGTTTCTCTGCACCTTCGTTGAAGTCAATTTGTCTATGTGCTTTGAAAAAAGTTTCAAATAGTTTCTGACTGTTATAATTCATATTTTATAAGTCATTTTTTTGGTGTTCTTGAAGAAGAGGGTGTTTAATTACTTGGAAACTTCAACGGTCTTTGTGCTGGAATTTTGGCTAACGTATTGCGGACGTATCCTTAATTATTCTCGAGCTTGCGTTTTATTAAACTTTTACATGACGCGCCTTCTGTTGCTACGCAAGTGCGTTACTTAACTTTCTTTACTAACATTAACATTGTTATATGAGAAAAGTTTTTTTTTAAATGACTTAATGATTATTCAAAGTGTGAAAGTTCTTTTGGTTTAAATGTCGACAAAAAACGTAACTTTTGCCTTTATATTCTCAATGAGATTTTCTACGCATGTCTGCTTCGTAAATGGAGCTTTCTTTATTTGTGTTGAGATTTTTAAGCAGGTTTAACGAAGTGTTTATTGTTAGTATGTTGAAGATGTTTTTAAGATGTGCTCTATTTTTTTTAATTCTTTATATATCACAAGCGTTGGTGGCAGACAATTTGTAATATATCCATATATCATCCCGTGTAATATTTCAAAATTACTTACACGTTATTCCCAGCTAACATCAGGCCAGGCCTTGGTATTATGAATAAAGTGTGGAGACATAAAAAGAAGGAAGACGGAGAGTGGCGCGCCCGCTTTTGGAGTCGCGAAGATCGGAAATAAATATATCTTATGTGTGATCGTCTGTGTGGAATTGGCTTGGTCGACTTGGGTTGCATTGAATAGAGATTCTATCGCCCTTCATGTAACCCAGCAACAACAAAGGTGTATAACTTAGGTCCACAATTAACACTAGCTTTGTTTTACATCCTAAGGGAATGCTGCTGTAACTGTAATTCTGTATACACGAGAAGATCGTTGTGACTTGAAAGAGATTTGGATGTTAACGTATAGTGCATGAAATGCTAGTAGGGGATTTAGTATGAGCCCAGCACTTTCAAACTCGACTGGGTCTCGGGATTGTATGAACATATCATTTAACACTTTTCCCTAAAGCGTCGCAATTTTTACATTGCAAAACTAATTGGTAATGCGAAACGCAGCAGTAGGTCAGCTCATCTCCATATTTCTTCTATATCATCCTTAGACATTTATACGACCCCGGTCCACCAGGTCGGTTTGAATTCCAAATTCATCTTCAACATAGCTCGTCCAGTTGAACGACATACATTATTCAAGACAATCAGTTGCTTGGTACATGGAAGTTTCACCCACCTTTTATCACGACAAATCTCAGAACTTTAAGTTGATTTGCAGCTGGAAGCACATAGGATGACACATGCTTTATACACTCTTGTGCCGTTTAATTTACCCATGTGTACTTTGTCATTTTAATCCGAGCGCGCTACATAAAATTGCAGCGAGGCTTGCAGCAATCTACTACCACCCACCAGATTAAAATAAATATGGCTTATTTTCAGCAAAATTATCTGTGAATCCGCACAGGCTGCATCCTACTACTACATACTCATTTTCTCGTTACAACTGACCTGAAATATTATAGCTATTGAGAACTGAAATTACTTTTTAAGCAACGCTATATACAATGCAAACAGTTTTAAATTCTCGTTAAAAAAATTTAACGTTAGTACTATATCCAACTGTAAGACCTAAATTGCGATAGATTTACTGATCGTGACATGAAAACCCTTACAGAGTTTATAATATTTTTGTAATCCTAAGCAACATTTTTATCTCAGAATACCTGGCTTTAAGGGATAATCTAGTCATCCTGAAAGAAGCTAATCCTTTAAAAAGGATCTTTAACAAACCCTCGCTAATCTTGTTTTTTTTTCAAATATAGCAAACTCCTTTATCTAAATCCAATATAAACTACTTCCTAAGTTTTTTAATAAGGCTGTTATAAATATATACCCAATATTTATCGGTTCAATCAGTTATAAGAAAATATTTTGCCTAGCTTGCTGCATGTTTATGTTACAACTCGCTCCAATATTAAGATTATATCAACCAATGGAAAAGCAACATTTATCTTATTTCCTTGACGAAGGATTCGAAAACCTAGTCCAGGGAATAATAATATTGTTAGCATACGATTCCGTAGCAATTTCAATAAAAAAAACTAATATATATGCACCGATACATATTTGATTTTATTTAAATTATATTTATTTAAACAATTAAATGTATAATGTTAAGTTCTGCAATTGCAGTTTCCTGGTGCTTTTAGAATTCTACCATTGATTAAATTTACCGTCGGAAAGCTATAATATCAAAATACTAAACCGACAATAAAAGCTTAGTTAACTTAAATGAATAGTGTCGAATAAAACACATTATGAATTTAAATCCATAAATTAGCTAAAACGATTTACTAATTTGAGCCTCTAAATATATTTTATGTAGAAAATAAGTTTAAAAATATAGGTACAATATTTTAATTCTAATTTTAAGCAATTGTATTGGATCACTAAGTTTCAATAGAAAAGATCTAGGTCCCTAAATATTAAGTTCACACTGTTATTGGTGCACAATTAATCAAACTCTAGAATGGTAGGAAAAACAAATTTTATAACTCACAATTGCTCCCAAGTCACAGGATCTTGATAAGTTAATAGCCAGCTACTATCGGAGTAATAAGTTCTGACCCCTGGCTTTGAAGGCGCATAACTTAAAAACACAGGGGCTTAATGTGTTCAAAATTATATAGCTTATTGATGAGCTACCTGTGTGTGGAATGTGTAAATTTCAATTTTTGCAAATAAGCCGTTTTGGAGATTTTATAAATAATTTAAAAAAACACACTATATTTTACTACTTTTTTTACAATAGTTACTTTTAAAATATCATAATTCAATTATTTCTTAACGAAATTATATGAAATTTGAATACTTCATAGCTAAACTTTTTCTAAAGAGATTGTATACATTGAAATTCCTACATTTTAATTAACTTGCCTTATTAGGTAATAAATGCGGAATCATTACAATTCGCGAAATATGTATGGGATCGAAAAAATTCTTTTTGTATATGGTAAAGTTGAATTATTCAAAAATAATTGTTGAATAATTTTACTTAAATTATATTTCCTTTTTATTTTATTTTAAATTTAATTTTTGGTGTTTTTAAAAAGAGATAGAAATGGATAATCTGGTTCATGCCAAGTACTGTGCGGGCAACCCGCATCCTAAAGNTTCCTGATCAAGTCAGTAATTGTCTTGGACCACATACTATACAATATTGGACCCAGAATATAAAAATCCCACAATTGATATTATACAGTGGTTGCAAAATAAAAAAGTACCACAACCAAAAGAAATTAACAATTTTAATGTTCTAACAAGACATGTGCTGTTGAACATATCGCAACCATACCTAAAAAATATTTACTAGAAAAACGAACTCTGAATTTACGAGAGGGCAATGTAAAAATTATTTGTACATAAATAATTTAATAAATAACAATTAGTGTGTATGTATATTTTTTTCGTATGCCGCTTCATATTGATAATTTACTAACACTTTTGCACGGCTAGTTGTTGTCTCATGGCTATGGTATATGTCCCCGCCCGCTTCACCCGTCTAAGACTTGCGTTTTTCTCTCTTCTTTAAAATATATTTGTTTTTACAGCCCTTAATAATTAATATTTTTTAAAACCGTTTTACAAAGCTGGTTATATATTTCTTACCTACATAATTTAATTGAAATTTTTCAAATATATTTTCAAACGGGAGAATTGCAGTGAGCTGAGATTTTTTATTGTAACTTTTTAATTAATTAATGCAATTTTGAGAAAAGTGGATAAAACAACAATATAAGGATGTATCTCTTTTACATGTAAATATTTTTTCTTTCCCACAAATACTTTCTTTATAATTGATTTTTAAATGCACGCATTACAGTAATTCACGCAAATATTTAGCTTTTTTTAAACATATTTTGCTCTAACTAATTAACGCTCATTAAAAAAAAATTGAAATGACCTGTGCTTGTGTAGAAATAAATTTTCTTTAAAATGCAACTTAGAAAATTAAAATCCTTGGATAGTTTTTAAAATGTGGGCCTTCAAACTCAGGGGTCAGAACTCATTACTCCGATAGTAGTGCAACAGGCATAAACACAAAATATTAAAAAACAACAAAATCATATGCAATAACACAAATTAAAAGTATAATTTACAAAACTTTCACGAGCGAAATGTAATTCTTATGGGGTAATAGAATTTTACCCTCAAAGTAGTAGGGCAAAAAAAAATCCGCCAGGGGCCGACTCTTTCGTCGCGACTTCCCAATATATAACCTATTTCATTAATTGTCTCTGCCACTTGATGGGCATTAATTCAATAAAACGTTCCTTAGAAACGAACAAGGATGAGTTTTTAAAATGTTAAATTTTGAAAAAAATGAAAGCAAAATTTGTTGCATATTTAATTCTAACCACTTTTAAACTCGTATGTTTTTTTCATAAACTTTCCATTAGAAATACAAAAAAATATTTTGTGGTTGATAATAAAAGTTGTAGGGGATTTTCCTTTTACCCTCGACTTTTCCTTCGATGATGAGTCAAAGGATCCTATAGCGTATAGCCTATAGCGCTCTCCCCTCATGACATGCATTATAGCAGAATTATTTGGAAATATGCAAGGCAGTGACTTACAATCCCTTTTTTATATTTTCTGATAATCGCTAATCGCGAAAAAATTCATGAACTTTAAAAAATCATAACCGGCAAACGGGGACAAAATTACAAAAATGGTCCCAAGCAAATGTAGCCCCACCGCAAAATTGAGTTATGAGATAGAATCGGCGCGTACCCCTACAAACACCCCCACAAAAAGAAAATTGTATTTTTCGACCCCTAAATGTTGGAAAAATAGCTAAAAATTTGGTGTCTTTTGTCGTGCCCGATCTATTGCTAGTTCTCCTTTCTCGCGATATGGCGTAGTGACGCTTTTCTTCAAACGGTTCGCGACCCCATACCATTCATACATAGCACAGGGTCGCGGCAAAAGCTGCTTCGAACGGTTTTTTAGTGCTATCGATTTTGGGGTTAAAAAAAATTGACATGCCAAGGATGAAATCGTGATGAAGGGGAATTTTTTCACCTTTTTTTTTAATTTTAAAACAATATATTGACACTTAAAATATTAAAAGAAAGAAACTAAATTTTCGGCTTCGTGGTTATTTGAGGCGCTGTTTCGAACGCCGCGTTTCGCTGAATGGTGCCGTTCTCTAGATATGACGTCGCGACGCCAAATTTCAAAAACGCTTGGGCGCCGTACCGTTGGTTGGACAGGATCGTCTAAACTCATGGAGACAACTTTTATAGTACTGTCGAGTCATGGTGTCGTAGAACTTGTGTCATTGCCAGTTTGAGATATTGGAGCGCGACAAAATTTGCACCTTTTTCGTTTTAAAAAAAATGGGACATTTTCAATAATTATTTTGACCCCCAGTATACGACCGGGAACGTCGAGCCATAAGACTTTTTTTTATCTTTACACGATCTTTAATTTGTGTTAAAAAAAAAATTTTAATCCGAGTTGGCGTCATGAAAATATCGTCTTTAGTATAAATTAACAACAAGGATGAGTTCTTAATATATGTATATGTATCCCTTTATTTTTTCTAAAGTGATCCCCACATTTTTAAAGTGGGTTTTGCGGGACAAACCTAACCTAACTTAGTATTTCTTAGACTTACTACATGGTCGTTGATCGCAATTTTTACGCCACATACGTATTAGGAATGAAATACATTTTGTAACAGTTTCCATCACTCTTTTAACATTATTTTAATTTTTGTATTATAATTTTTTTCCACAAAAAGTATATACTATTTTAAAATCTAAACGTCTTAATTTTTTATCTGCGCTACATTTGTTTACGCGGGTAACCCTGTCACACCTAAACCGAGACGCGATCTAACCTAACTTAACTAAGTCACCCAACCAAATTAGTCCTACCTAACCCCACCCAATATCCAAATATAAGATGAAGAATAAAGAAATGAAAATTAGTCGGAAATTGCTTAATCGCGTTGAAAATCTGCTAAACTGATTGAAGAGAAAGAAGGAAAGGGAGAGAGATAGAGAGAGAGAGAGAGAGAGAGAGAGAGAGAGAGAGAGAGAGAGAGAGAGAGAGAGAGAGAGAGATATAGAGGGGGTGTTATACAGGGGGGTGCAAATTGAGTGTCCTACCCTAGTTATATTTTTTATTATTAAACTGTAGAGACGACTTCTGTGCCAACTTAGATTCTGCCGAGAAATTTTCAAAATTCCAAACAGTTTAGAAATTATTTCAAAAAACTGAAATTCGCGA
>JARJDX010012225.1:0-13802 GCA_030264735.1 Gymnusa sp. GC000175
ATAGGTATGCACCTTTATAATAAAATTTTCAACTAAAATAAAATTTTAAGTAATGCAAAATGTTAAGTAGTGCATTAAAAACATCACATTTAGCCATGAAAAAAGAAAAAATGCAGTCACTACCTTAAAAACCATTTTCCTTAATTTTGCTTTGACTTCCTAAAATTACTTTGACTTAATTCGCGATTAACTTTCTTATTTTTCCATGGCAAAATTTGATTTGTTTAATACACTACTTCACAATTTGCGTTACATTTAATGCTATTTTACTTGAAAATTTTGTTATAAAGGTGCAGACTTTTGATACATATTTACATCCGAATAACGAGACCTATCTAAATAAAATTAAAAACTAGGGGTTGCCATTTAAAATTAAATAAATGACTAACGCTACTCGCAAATGGTAAATGTTACAAAAAATTGCTTGTCGTGGAAACGTAGAAAAGTAAATACCTTTTAATTTTGCGTATCGAACTTTAAAATTGGTTAAAAAATAACAGAGTTATGGGGTTGGCCGGCTTTTGGTATCCACCCGGTATATTAAACTTATAAAAATCATCAAAAAAAATTTTAAAAAATTTTAAAAATCCTTAAAAATTATTAAAAAGCATTTAAAATCATTTCTCTATCTTTTAGTGCCTTGGAAAGTTTCGCGACGCATTTAAATTTGGAATAATAAACGTCGATATCTTAAAAATGGCAACATTAATCAAATAATTTTTTAAATATCTAAAAAAATTCCAATTTAGTCCATCTCAATAATCAATTATAAATTTTATGATTTTTCAAAAAGTGAAAAACAGATTTTGGTCCTTTTGACCCCCACAGAAACAAATTTAAGAATATTCTCTTTGGAAAATTAACGTACTCAATGAGTACATTTCGGCGATTTTAAAAAAAATTCTGACTCCGTTTGTTGTTGCGTTTAGAGTAAAAAAAAAATAGACATTGAATCAACATTTATTCAAAAAAAATTTAAAAATTTAGATGAGAAGTTATTGAAAATTATTATGATTCACGCTAAAATCGTTAAATTTTTTTAACTATCAACAAATATTTTCGAAATTTATTGAAAACATTAAAATTTCTTGAATAGTTTCAAAAATTTTCAAAAAACATTTATGCAAAAATCACCAAAAATCTAGAAATTTTTTTAAAAATTTAGAAAAGTTATTAAAAATTATTATGATTCACGCTAAAATCGATAATTTTTTTTAACTATTAACAAAAATCTTTTTTGAATAGTTTTAAAAATATTCAAAAAACATTGAACATTTATGGAAAAATCTTCGAAATTTTTTGAATTTAACACTTAAATCATGAAAACTTTTCAACTATCCACAAATTTTCAAATCTTAATGTAGTTTTTTTCATATATATAGGATATTCATCCCTCAAAATGACTAAAATTGACATTGAGATTTTTTTCTTCAGTTTTTTGTTAAATGCACGTATCTTTTTTATTTCATAACCAAATAAACTACCTAAAAACCTAAACTATAGATAATAAAAGCAATTTTATAGCCACGAAAAATCGGTCTTTCGAGATATAAAAAAACGGCTAAAAATGAGAAAATCGACTGCATAGGAGGTGCGTTTTAAAAATTACAAGTCAAGAAATAGGAAAAATAAAGACATTCTCAATCGGGCAAATGAACATTTTTATAATCTACACCCTTTTATTATAGTAAAAACCCTATTTTGGGTGATTTTTATTTTATTTTATTTTTTTTACCCCCTGAAATGGCCAAAAGTGTTTATTTCTATTTTGATCGATTTGAAATACTAAACTCAATTAAATGGACATAATTCCCTTATTTTTGAACCAAATTAATCCCTAAAAACTTAAAATTGTAGTAAATAAAGGAAATTTAAAATTGACTTTTCGATGTAATGAAAAATGTGCTAAAAAATTAATTGTAAAAATAAAATTATATTTTGGCATAAATTTTTTTTTAAGCAAGCTTAAACTTTTATTATTATTAACTTCCTAAATTGATCAAAACTGGCATTTTGTTATTTTTAATTAATATTAAAAGCAAAGTAAACTGCAATTATCCTCCTTATTTTGAATGAAATGAGAGAGACTGTAACAAGTCTGGAAAAAATTTGCTTGGTACACTTTGATTATTGTTTTATATAAAATCAAAATTTGCAAAAATATTTTTGAGCTTTACATATAAAATATGATTTTAAACGTAAAGCTCCAAACGTTTCTACCAAAAACCCCTGCAAATATTTGTATTCATCAGAAGCGCACTTGCATTTATATTTTACATTTTGTTGATTTGCCAAGAACAATACGGGGATCACGAACGTGAAATTTGAAAGAAAACCAAATAAGCCATTGTCTGACGAGTGCAAGAAAGCGTCCACTTGTTCAGGTAAAGAGATCCGTCTTGGTTGTCTGATATGTCGCAATCTGAAAGTCAGACACTCGGTAACAATACAGGACGACCGGGAGCATTATGTAAGGAGTTTTACACGCCTCGAGCCAGCCGGCATAACCACGTAGCACGATATGTGTATACGAAAAATTCATTTTTGATGTAACACGATAACATCATTCAATCCCAAGCTTGTTGCCACTGCACTCCAAAATAAAAATATTCATATCCGAAACTGAACAAATCAGATTTCGACTAGACACGCTTCAATGACTTTGTACAATTTTCAACTACTTATGACAATTTTTATGGGTAATTCTATTAAAACGAACTTTGTAAATAACGATTTTCTTCGTCAAATAATTTAATTTTTGTAAAATAGTACTTGAGTGGGTAAAATAAAATTACCAACTAAATCAAAGTTCGAGTACAAGTAAAATAAAATTTACGCCTGACCCGTAGCACTTAACGCGGCACCTGGTGGCGAAATTAGTAAGTTATCGTCAAAAAAGATATATATTTTCAAATTATGTATTCCGAATAAGCATCAAGACAATGCGGTTTTGAATTACTTTATTTGAGAATTATTGCCATTCGCGCCAGGCGTTTCGCAAAAATATTTCCGGAATTTCTACTAAAATTTAATTCACTAATTTCTCACGTTACTGATGTGACAACTGTCGATTAATTTTTTCCCTTTACTAAAACGTTTTTGTCTGAATAAATCTAAATTAACCGAAACCGTAAGAAATATTTGGTGTCATTATTTGTAATTAAGACATCTGCGTTTAAACATCCAACTGTTGTCAAGCTTCGCCGCTAGAGCGGCGCTCGCATCGCATTTTAAAAAACTGGTCAAGCGTATATTTCCGCTTTGAATAACAAGTACCATACCTACATACGCAGTTGTATTTATTGTATTAAACTTATAACTAATTATCAACCTATCAAGGTCCTTCTGCTACATACATTTATTCTGAGTAGCGTTGAGCGTAGTTGTACTAGAAGGTTAATTAAATACATTTTATTTTCATAATTCACAAACATCATTGAAATCGATCAGTAAGTTATAAATGATTAATAATAAAATGGAAATTTCATGTTTGACGTTTGTGGTTTCATTCCATTATAATATTTGATGAAAATTCTGAAAAAAAAACTTAAAAAAAGAAAAAGTTTAAGTTCATGGGGGGTTAGAAGAAGGAAATTTTCCCTTGGCACAAGTTGGTATTCAGGTGTATTATGTAATATGATTCCTAATAAGCCCGGGCGTCTCGCCATCTTCACTTCTCATTATGTAATCTGATCGCAACAATGGCTGTTCCCGCTCGGAGCCAACAGTTTATTTAATATGATGTTCTACTATTATTAGAATTACAAACTGCATACCTACCTTGTTATTATATTAAATATTACAAACAGACGCTCAACAAAAACGGGATCTAACAATATAACAACAATCGCGCCCGCGAAATTTATTCGGCTGCGCCATGTTGAATAATCAACGTCAATGTTTCCATGGCGATCCAAGCTTACTTGATGTAGCACTAATATGTTATAACTCGATACGGATTTTGTTGTACATTGGTGTCTTTGAGGACTGTTAAGAATAAGTTGCACAACTTTAGTTGAAGTCAAACGCAGACAATTCGCAGTGTATACACAGCATATATTCGATCAGTTAATGGAACTTGTTGTCGAGACTATAAATTTGAACGGTGTGCATATTAGTTAGTTGCCCAAGTAGTAAGTAACATGTAGCGAATAACAAGTGAACATAGGTCGTATCTACTCCCCTGTGTCGACAACTTCTAAAACTAATTATAGACTGATTGATACCTGAAAAGTCACCTTCTCGTCTTTCACTGAAACGTCCGCGCTAAAGTTTTCGTTCTTTACCTCAAGGACGCGACAACGTGCTCCTTTAAGGATACTACTCAACGACCGGATGCAGGTGCTGAATGGAAGTTCGCAACAATACAATGCTAGACTAACACGTTTCTAATAAGTCTATATTCAGCAGATTACTATGATCATTCTAAAGGTTCGCTTTAAAAATTTATTTGTAAACACGTTGGGAACAAGCAATTAAATTATTAAATTTGCGCCTTCTCCCTTTATTTTCTAGCCAGACGTTAAGGGTTGAGAAAAGCCCCATAACCGACATGTTCTTTATGGGTCTATTTCAGCAGTAACAATTCACCACGACATGATCTCTAATTACATGTGAAGATTTGCATATAATTCGCTAGGAAAATGGCATCACGGTGTATATACTGTGTAGGATTAAGGATGATCCGCAACTCAAACTAGCGGCAGTCAAGAGGGATTTACCTTCATGATGTTTGTAGAGTAACTTGCCATTTAGTGCCCAAAATATTCCAATTTTAATCTAAAATGGCTTCACATATAACGTGCATTATTTGTATCATAGTTTCGTTTACATGTGAAAAGCGTTCCCCTTTGACCATGAACTTAATAAATCTTTTCGGTGACGTAGAAAATATCAGTCTGCACTTTTTCCTGTGCATCAGACGAATAAATATAAAGAAAAAGTTGCAAGTACGTGCATCCAATTGTTTGCGTAGAAAATGTATATTTTTCAAAAGAAAATAGTTGTTGACAATTGATTTGACAACGGAACAAGCACGAAAGTTTTATTCTTAGCTCAAAGTCACAGACAGCACTTTTTAGTTTTCAGAGGCACGCGCAAAAAAACGCTTCTTATCTCGTACAAAGTTTGTATTTATTCAAGCGTGTAATCTAATGAAATATGCTCTTCCTTCCATCCCGAAAGCCACCAATCCCAAGACTATTAAATTCTAATTACTAGCTTAATATCTCTACTAAAACACAGAGAGAGAGAAAGATGGCGATAACTACTTTAGCTTGCCCACCTTATTATTTCATCTTGTAATCAATTAAATTATATCGCAGTTTAAGATCATCAGTGCGATTTTTTACTTTCTGATGGAGTTCATTTTTATAATTTAAAAATCCCCCAAGTTCAGCGCCTAAACAAACAATTTTGATTAAATTTCTGCTGAAAATTTGCACGAATCTTCTTTACGTGTTACACATCTAACCTCGATTATTCAGCGTCGGAGCGCTTTAAAGACAAAACAAATTATCCTAAAACCACAAACGCTTGCAAATTGTTCAAATTAAAGATGGTCTGAAAAAAACTCTTTACATGTATTTTGAAGATTTCGCATTTTAAATTAAGGTGCAAATGAAATTTTAAATAGGAATGAAGGTGAATTGAAGTTCAATTTGTAGTGAGCTTAGTTTAATTTTCGTGAAGTTTGTTTATTCTTTTAAAAATTAAGTACACGAATTTCTGATAAGTACCACAAGAGAGTATTAAATAATATATTTTTTTTAATCAATAAGTAATCTACAATTTAAACTTAATTGCAAGTTGAGAAGTTTGTTTTGAAAATTCTTTGTACATAGGTCAAATCGTACTTTTTCTCAGATGTTAAAACAAATTAAATCTAGTAGTTGGGCTCTTTAGACCTTTATTTTTAAATCACATTAGTTTTCTTGTATTACAAGTATGAGATTTTCACTAATTTATGTGATCGTACTTTTACTGTATTTGTGAAAAAAATTTCTGCTGGGTTACCACAAGGCAGCGTGCTTGGACCAGTCCTTTACCTGCTATACACCAATGATACCCCACGGGCTACGGCATGGTTACGGCAACATTTGCCTACGACACCGCTCTACTCGCTACTAACCAATAGAACTAGCTACAAACAAACTTCAAACAGCTGTTAACAACGTCACTAACTGGGCAAAGAAATAGCGTATTAAACTAAATAAGGCGAAGTCGATTCACGTCAACTTCACTTATAATAAATATGACTATATACCCATAATGGGCAACCAATAAACTATCCCACATGCCAACAAAGCAAATTACTTAGGTATGACCTTAGATGCCAAGCTACGATGGAAAACACATGTGACGAAGAAACGTTAACAAATGATTTTCAAATTCAGGATAATGCATTGGCTCCTTGGGCAATTTTCGGAGAGAATAAGCAACAAATTGCAAGTTTTAAAACTTATGTGGACCTACAGCTCCAACTCTGATGATGCACCAAGATATCCACGCGCCGTGGTACATTCGCAACGAGGATATCCATCGAAACCTAAAGGTGCCTCTGGTCGAGAAAGAAATTAAAAAGTGTGCAGACAAACACCAGAAAAGACTAGAAACCCACAAAAACGTCGAAATGCTCGTACTGCTCGACAACAGTGGACTTGTTCGACGGCCGAAGAGACTGAAACCGTTCGAGTTAGTGCAGTGACTAAAAATTAGTTCTCCATCACATGAAGTCGGTGATTAGTGTGACGTGGACACAATCAAGGGATGTTCATCTGCCAAATAACTCTTATAAATCTTAGAAAAACATTGTTAGTTAGATTTAATCTAGTTACAGTTCACAACCCCTCAAGGGGATTTTTAATAAAAAAATCTGATGTTGTCACCACCCGACTTTATTATACAATGAGTTTTTAAAATGTAAAATTTTGAAAAAATGATTTGTTTCAAATTTAATTCTACAAAAACGCGCCACATACACACATCCACACAGACATTTTTAATTTTGGTCAATTCTTGTTCAGGGGACCCTAAAAGGTGTACTGCCACCAAAATCTCAACTTTTTTTTTGACGATTACAACATGTAATCCTATTTCACCTAAAAATCCTAAAATATAGAGAAAAATATTTAGACCAGTACAGGAGGAAGACATTATGTGGAGAACCACGAACTAAATGATTTAATAGAAGGCACAAATATAGTAAGATTCATTATAGTACAGAGGCTACTATGGTTCAGGCATATAATGAGAATCTACAGAAGACGAAAGACAAAAGAAATAACGCAGTGAGTGCCGGCAAACACAAGAACCATAGGAAGACCAAGAATGAGGTGGAAAGACGAATTGATGATAGACGCCTGACGGACCATAAATTTGACAGAGTTGAGAATACTTGTGGATGATAGGGAAAAGTGAAGGCGGTACTCCAAGGGTTGTTGATCCAGTGGAAGAAAAAGAGGAAACCAGAGTATTTTACTAAATTTAAATCCAAACTTCATCCTCTAACTAAAGATAACTTTACGTCGATTCAAACGTTCATCAAAATTCAAAATGCATACGAAGTATTTTGTTTCTTCAAATTTTGAAAGAATTCCGTTCATCATGATTTGGGCATGTTTTTTTTTTGAGATTTTATATGTAATTTTAGTTCGTTTGCCACTATTTTCGTTTTTAATTACTGGATTATTTCAAGATTCGCTTGTAAATTTCTTTAGTGGGGTATCCTAGTACTGTCAAAAAATGTTGTTGGTAAAGTTAACCGATTGATCCTTTCTTTGTCGCTGTTTTACTCTTAGCAGATGGTATTTGGGCTTTACTGAGTACGAGCTATGCCATCGGCCACTATTTTAAGAATCCCTGGTAGCCTTTTTTTATGGAGTATTTATTACTTTTTTTTATCTGGTCTCTTCATCTTTTCGGGGACCGTCCTTTTGGTCTTATACCTTAAATCTTTTTCTGAACATTTAGATAATAATTATTATGATGGTCGCCAACCTTCGTTCGAAGACGGCACTCTAAGAAGAAAAAGAAACATTTAGCCTTTTAAAGTTGTCATTTTCATTCCTTAAAATATGTCCAAAATACTATTAAATTTTGTAAGTATACTATTTGTGATAGTCGTTGCGTTTCTAGTTTTTCATTATGAATTGACACACTAGGAGAGTTAAAGTATTCGCATCCTGCACCACATTTCACATACATTGTGTTCCTACTCCATATTTGTGCATAGTTTAGTAGAATAGAGAATATCATAATTGTAAATTTTAACTAGAAATTTTTGATGCTTAGTATATCAATATCAACCGAGACAAAGCCATAACAAAACAAAGTTAAAAGCCTACGCACCAATGATAAGACAAATTACGCGAAAAAAGATAAATAATTTCAATTCGCTAAGTGACCTTGTTTTTTTAGTTTCCTCGTTGTTTTCTTTCCCATTTGGCTCCTACTTCTTCTGAACTTCCTTTCTTGTTTGTAATTACTACATCTAGGTCTAGGTGAATGAATTAACTGAGATTTTGTGATAATCCAACGTGCTGTAAAAGTTGTATAGGTATAATGTGGACATTAAATAAATAATAAATAATATCAAGCGACCAAACATGATTTTTGGTACCCAGAATTTAATGTGTATTGTAACATAACCAATATTTAATTGCTATATAGATCGCTAAAAGAGGCAAACAGTTGCACTAGTCTGCCTATTCTAAACCCCGATAGGTGGCGTTGGGTGTATAAAATTTTGCTTATAGTTTTTCTGTATCCAATTCGTGTCTATAAATTCTTTAACAAGCGTGATACAGGTCTTATGTGTCGCCTTTATAAAAGTTAGTGCGTGAATTATGCGAAAACGACTCTTGGCTACACGTACTTTGAAGTCAAAATTTTACCCCAAAGCGTGACTGGTTTTTCTAAATACAGGTGAGTTTTGATTTTATAGGAGTATTATTTTATCAACTTCTTGTATTCTGATTCTCAATAATTGTTAGACTTGTATGATTAAGATTGTAAGATTTTTTAGTTTTCTAAATATAGCACCACGTGCAAATCAACTTTCATAACAAACACACAACAAGCAAGCAAAAATGGTTAATAACTAAAAATAAGGATTACTCTAAATAAATAATGCCTAAAACTTTGGAGCTTGATTTTTCTGAGCTGGACACAAATTTTTGAACCTTAAACGATCGGTACCCTATCCTCTGGCAATTAAAGTGGAATCGATCGGTTGCCCATTAGTATTCTAAATTTTTATGTGGTATGGCAGCTGATGTAAGATATTATCTTTATTTTGTAGAAAATATCTTCATACCATAATTTTTTAATTACTTGATTTGAATTTTTCTTTCGGAGCCCATCCATTACGGATTTTGGTTATCATATTGGCGTTTTTTATTTTATTCAAAGCTGTTTGGTACAGTTCCGTGGATGTCGGGGTAAACTAATTCTTTTTTCAGCCAAAACATTTTTCTTCTCGCCACTTTAACTTGTAGTATGTAGTAATAGGGTGTTGCGCTTTATGAGTTTCAGGTGATTTGGTAGCCTGATTTTGATCGTAGTAAATATTTCTTTAGTTTTGTCCATTCTTGTTATTATTTTAACGTTGCCAATAGGGTATTTTTATGATATTCTTTTACAGAGCCAAATTTCATACGCTTCGGTATGTCATTTAGTGCGTTTTTTTGTCATCTCTCCTACCCCATTATCATTACGTAGCTATACCAGTACAATTGCTTTGTTTCGATTCTATTTATACTAAAATATACGTTTTTTGCTCTGCTTCTTATATCTTTGTTCCTTGCTCGTTCTAGTCTTGATGTTCGGCACTCTCCTCTTAATTAATCTAATTCAGTCATTTCTTTTCTTTTGTGAAAAATGCCAACATTTTGCTTCGATGAGCTACAACTTTTCTCTAGATTATTTGTTTTTAATCTATTTTCTTTGGACCGTAGTAAGGAGTTTAACATATTGCTTGCTATTCGAGATTGTATAGTTCAATTTTGGATATCCCTTCATGTATCTTCTTCTTTCGATATAATACTACCTAGACACTTGTCTGATGACTAGGTCTGGGTCTTCTTCTTCGTATCTTTTTCTTAGATATTCTGCTTTGGTCATGTTTATGCTCATACCCCAAGCACTTTGTATTTCTGTAAGTTCTTGCAACTTCATTCGCCTTTTTGTGTTGGTTAAAAATATCATTTTTGTTCTGTAGAATTTATATTTCTGCAAACCTCTGTTTTTTTTCCTCCTCTATTGTTTCTCTTATTTTTTGTCTCATATTATTGAGTTTTCTATTTGATAGTGTATGTCATCTGTATTATTGAAGCCTCCTCTTTTTTCCATTAATTGTAGGATCTCACATGTAATCCATGATTTTTCCTAGATGACTTTTTCAGGTTTAAGGAGTTTTTTATTAATCTTTTCTACTTTTACGAATACACTTTTCATCTCATCTGATGCGCATGTGGTGTAGTTTGTTGCCACAAAGATTTTTGCTGCTTTTTTTCTCCACTTCTGCGTTTGTAGTTGTTTCTTTTAATTTATGAATATCACATCGTGTTAGTCTTCTTTCCATTCCTTTTTTCTACTTTATCATTCAAACTCCCAGTCGTTCCACCACTATATAGTTTGTGGTACGCATTGCGTGTCTGCTCCTGTGTAGCTGAGATGATGCTCTTTTTACATCTTTGTCCTTTAGAAAATGCTTTTTTTTTTGGTTCTCTCTTGTAAACCTATTTCTCACGTAAATTCTAAATGAGAGAGTCGCGTACCTTAGACTTATCTTTACCACACGAATATATGAAGCCTTTCAGACGGGCATTTTTACTAGATACAAAATCGCTCTATGGTTAATACTAAGATTCGTAAATATCTTAGGAAGTAGCACCGCAGTATTCGTATTTCAATATACAGACCCATTGAGCTTAATTAATAATCACATGACCGCGCAGACTAAAGGACATATGATATTTTAATGCTGGTAATTATGTGCAATTAATTAGATGTTTGAATATTTCAAGCTGCCTACCAATGCGGTCTCGTGGTTATTAATAAATTTCGATGGGTTTGAAAATCGAAATTAAATCTTTAAAGGCGTTAAGGACAAATTTATAAATTGAAGATTTTTTTCGAAATTAAAGCAATATATTTTCCCCTATATAAAATTTATTTTTTATTTTGTGTTTAATTTTTATTAATTTTTACAAAGAAGTTTAAAACTTAAGTAAAAGACGTCACATTTTCTTTATAATGCAATTTTTTGCTGAAAAAAATACTATTCTAAGGACAGAATTATACCTCAATTGCAAGTTTTTTTATGGTATAGCGAAGCGAAGACGTTTCGAAAATGCGCCATTTGAAATGAGAAAGTCATATTCGGTAAGAGCAGACGCGCGTTTTGTATTTATGAAGAAGAAATAACAAGTGGAGCGTGATTTAAAGTGATTGCAGTTGTGTAAGGGTTCAGGTGGCAGTCCTGAGACAATGTGGGAGAGATAAGGAAGTCGTCTGCTCAGTGTGGTTGCCAGACCGTAGGAAGATAACGCCCGTCGTTGAGCATCAATACACCTTCATAAATACCGAAGACAGAAAACGATACATCCAATTTATTTACTTGTAATCTTGATAAAAAAAAACTTCAGCACGAAGCTTGCATGGAAATGTATTTATTAATTGCGTTCATAAAAAACTTATTTTCTCTCGTGAAAACTTCTTATTTCAAATTGAGTTCTCACAAACTTATGCCCGCAATATAATTTACTAAAGTTGGGTATATTATAAGCGAAAAAAATATTGTTGTAAAACTTGCCGGGCGCTTATACATTTTGGTCTTTTATTAAAGTTTACCCTTGTCATATTTTTGCAAGTAGCTCGTGTCGGATGTCAGACAAGGTAACATAATACAATTGTAACAAAATATATACTACAAGCGCGCATATAATATCCAAAAGCACAAACCGAACTGGCATTGTATGAGCAAAGCACACAACGTCACTTTTTCTGTCGTATTAAAAATTAAAAAAAATTCATAACACAAAAAAATTTAATATTTCAAACCCATAATGTAAACACAGACGGGGTCATGTTTTTATTTTAAACACCCAAAATCAAAAGCAACACACGTCAATTTCCTAGCGAAAAATCGTGTTTGTGAAGCCAATTAACGAACGTTTATAGTTTGAAAAGTTTAAGTATCATTTTTCCAATTCAGTTATCCATTGATTTAGTTAAGAGTTTATATAGTCTAGCTTGTAGTTGGGTAATCGATTTGTCCCAAACTTTCCACCCACGTTAAACTTTTAAATCGAATCATGTTTTTTGCATTACAAAAAAAGCTACATCACCTGTATCCAAAAACAACATTAACCATTTTAATAATAATATTTCATTTGTTTCAGGTAAGAGGATAAATATGAAAAGTGCGCCCTTGAAATGCATGTAAGTTTTTTTTTTTTTCGTTAAAATAAAGTACAGACGCGAGGCGAAAGATGATGACTCTAGACATGTATAATGTATGTAAAATGTATAGAATACAAACACATAATAGTCGTATGGATTATATATTATGTATCGGTCTCGTATCCTGCGTCACCACCAGACGTATATCCTTGCATTATAAATCGGCTGGAAAGAGGCAACGCGGATAATCGAAACTAAACGTTGAAGAAGTCAACTTGCAACAAATTAATTGATTATTTGATTAGATCAGTGGACGTATTAGCGATGATCGTTCGTTGATCTGTTATAAATCTTGGCACTATTATCAACGTCGAAAGAATTAATTTTCCAAGCCAGACCGGAGACAATGGATTTAGATAAATAACCCTTGCTATCAGCGATTGTTTTCAAAGAAACGAACGACAAATAATGCAAAAAGGAGACTGTGTATGCGAGGTCGTTGACGGATGACAGAAAAAAATTACTAATTGGGCTAACGCCTTATTTGCTTGTCTGTTAAGTAATGCACTTTCTCCTAAGGTCGTTATAGAATTCAAGCTGTGGCTATTTTTCACATGAGATCTTTTTCATTTGCAATGGAAACATAGTTAACGATTTGTACAAAGTATTAGGTGTTGAAATGGGGTTAGTTTATAAGAACATAAGTTTACAAAATTCATTTTCTTACAAGCACTAAAAGTTTTAATCTAAATAATTTTTTTGTTAGTAAGTTATTCGAAAATTAATTTTTAACTAATGATATCTTGATTTTTATTTTCCCGAAAATGGAAAGTATAGTAATCGTACAAAAAAAATAATGAGATTTTATCAGATATTTCAAAGTTATTAACCATTTTTGACATAATATCTGCGTTGTCCTGTGTGTGTCTGTGTGTGTGTGTGTGTGTTTGTATATTTGTGGGTAGATAGCATGTAACGAGAATAAGAATAATGTATATAAATAATGTGTCCTCTTTGTAGGCTAAACGAAATTTCCAAAAAAAATATAGCCTATTAAGAGGGCACATTTTCTTGTGTCGTGTCTATAAGTTAAACGAATACTACAAAACAACATAAAACTTTTATTTAGGATTCCTCTTATATTATCTGAAACTGATCTCGGAAGTGGAAGTGGAAATATACTTTTACTGTTTTTTGATTGTTTGCATCAATTTTTTTCATAATAAATTCATCAAAAAAAATTAAACAAATAAAATTGCTGTATATCATAATCTCTTTCGTCTGTCCTTTACCCTAGCAAGAGTTTGGTGACGTTATGATGGCGTCCGTCTTCCTCTATTTTGCGCCATATGCCGCTTCATGGAGGCTTTCGCCGAAAAGTTCTTTCGTTTGGTCTA
>JARJDX010012232.1:0-15469 GCA_030264735.1 Gymnusa sp. GC000175
CAAATCTTTTGTCACATACACACCCGGCCACTTTTCGTATTCTTAAATTAAAATATCTAGCAGCGGCCACAACAGCGACATATTATTAAAAAACAAACAACACCTCCAACAACAAACCGCTTTAATGATTCCAACCTTTCAAACTATAAATTTTAATTGGCAGCAGAGCATGTACGTTCTTCCATGCTTGTCAACGAGAAACTACTCCACACTACTCCAAGAGCAAAACTGTCAGCTGTGATCGATTGCCCAAATTTTACTGCGCGTAGTTTGTACAAAATTGTGGACTTTTTAAAACAAGGTCTTACTTATATTGTGGAACAGTTTTTCGCACAACTTTTTTTTTATAAAATATATATTTGCAAGTTGCAACGGTACAAAATACTTTAAAAAAAAATTAAAATAAAATTTTGCATCGTGTCACGGGCCGCAAAAATACTTTTTCAGAGACCGTCCAGTACTTTGCTTTAAGACAGCGCTGCCACTCCCACTTTCAAGTGAGATACTTCTGCGCATCTATTAGAGGTCAGACGTTCGAAAACACTTTTTAATACCGAAAAAAGTTTTTTGTTTTAAACGAAAATTGGGAATTTCAAAAATGTAAAGAAAATGCAAGGAGTAAACCTCCAGTTTTCCTGCACTTCTTCTTCTTCTTTATCAACCTTCCATCATCCATTCCTGGACATAGGTCTCTCCGTATGTTTTCCACTTCTGTCGGTCTTTGCCTTTTGGAACCAGTTTTTTACAAATACTTGCCTTTTTGTCGTCCAGCCACCTTCTTTTTGGCCGGCCTCTTTCTCTTGTTGTTTCTTACGGCCTCCACTGTGTGATTCTGGATACCCATCTATCGCTATTTTGCCCAGTTTCATTTCAGCCGGCTTTATGATGTCAGTTACCTTTCACCTCTTTGCACCAATTCTAACCAAATCAAATTTACTTTCCTGTTTTTTTTACTATCTATATCGAGCTTACTTTCTGATGTCGTTGAGCCATTTGATTGTGGTTTCTGCACGCTTCTTTTTGTTTTTATGGAGCGCAATTTCTTCACTTTACTGTATCCTGTCGGGTCAGGAGTCCGGCCCATTGCCATTGAGTTCTGCGGTTCTTCTTACGTCTGTCACTTTTGTTCTTCTACGGATTTCATCATTTTGGATTTTGACATTTAAACTAATTCCCAGTGTGATTGTGTGATTTGTTCCATAGCCCTTTGTGTAATTTTCAATCTGTTTGCACTCTATTTTATTAAAGCTATAGTCTTCATGGTCGCCATTGTCATCTTAACTTTCTTCTTTACCTGTTTTCACGTAATAAGTTTAATGTTGGTGTTACTTTCCGAAATAAACTCTTAGTCAGCGATATAGCTTAAATGTGACTGGAACACACATTCGAGATGTTTGGATTTCTCTTATCAGGTTTGTAAATATGTGGGGTATTCGCATTTTTTTTTACCGTTTAATTGTTTTCTAAAAAAAGTGGTTAGTATGTATACATTTTGGCAGTTAACCTTAGGAGGAATTTAAAGATCCCTTTATTTTTCGCCTCGTATATACGTTTTTAAAGTTATTGTCATTTTACGATCGAGATTTCTCAATTCAGGAGTGTTGTTTTTGGATGCTTTTTGTAGATTCTGGATGTCTGGAGTATACAGGTTTATGGGTTTCACCCTTTTCCAGGTGAGTCTCCTAATGTTCTATATGCTTATCATTTGTTGTTGTAATTTTTCATGTAGGTATTAGTGTTCCCACGACTAGATATATATTTCAACATTTATTTTGTCCGCTACAGCTTGACAAATAATTTTCGCATTGTATAATTTCACTTCTAGGATTATATTTCTAATCTGTTCTGTTCTTTTCCTTGTCGGGTCGTTCCCGTTTTGTTTTTGAGGCTGTGTTGGTTCTTTAAACTCTGATTAATTTCTTACCTTAGACAAATTGCTAACCTTATTCTCAAACTCTCCTTCTTTATTCGGGTTTGGGACCTGCAGTCTGCAGTGGCAACTAGTGAGCCACTCAAATCACCCACCAGATGCCCAGGCCATAGACTAATAATCCACCCAGGTGTCATAAACTTTAGACTCACATTATGGTGGTTTGTTTTTTGATTAACAGGATCTGATATGGTGGAAATTTACAATTAGATGTAGAAGTTTTATGGTTTGACACAATATTTCCGAATTGATTTTTCATTTTTGTTACCATGTTTTTGCCCTAAAATCGCTTAGATTTATGTTATACTAATTTAAGTATAGTACATTTTTGTACCCTTTCTTGTTTCTTTGCTAATTAACTTATTTAGTATTTGGTATTCGGCTGTATCTCTAGGTGTTTTTCATCCTTTCTCTAACAGTTCTAATCTCTTGTAATCTCTCTTCCCTATTTTTAGATTTGGCACAGATTTTCTTAACAATGGCATAAATGTTGTTAGTGATCATTTCGTTAAGTTCATTATGTTCAAGTCTATGTAATACTTTATTTGATTTTTATCTCTTTCGTAGTTCTAGGGGGTTTTCCTCTAATTTATGTATAATTCTTCAGTTTGGTTTTTATTTATTTATTTTACGTCTCTCAGTTTTATATCCAAAGAGAATGTATCTCTTACTAGCCGCTGATCACTGTTCCTATTAAACGATATAACTAATCCACGGATATGCACCAAAAAGCGCATCAGAAGACGAATTGAATTGCATAATTATGTAAATGATTCTATTGATATGGAGACCAATTGTGTCACTAGATGCTTTACTCTTCTATTGAACACAAAACTCCTCAATTTTTGCAATTGGATTCAGAGTTATTTTGATATAGTTCACGTCCGGATTTTAGCATAGTTAATTTTACTCCTGGTAATCGTATTTCACATAGTCCCACGAACTCTTATTTGATATACTCCGGTGCTTTTTCTTAAGAGATCATGTGTGCTCATTGCCTTGATGTTAGAAGATTTTATGTAGTTTTGTATTTTTGGACTTAAATGTATTAAATTTTTGGCGCTATTAAATTTGTGCCTTCCAGATTCTATGAGGTAGATTGACTTTCCAACAATAAAAGATTTCAAGCATGCCGCTTCCTGTGGATTCTTTTTTTAATCCCACATTACAGCACAGATATATTTCTTGGGTTAATAATAACGTAATATTTCTTCTTCTTTTGCTCTAATATATGAAAATTAGATTTCCTTAATTCCTAGTAAAACGGTTTTACCGCCCAAAATGATGTAATAATATCTTTACCACATACACAACACACACAGACACACACACACACACACACACACATACATCTTTTAATTTTGATCGATTTGTGGTACCCAATTGCATGATACAGTAAAATTATTTTGCTTTGCGTATTCATCAATTAGGTATGTGTATAATATTTAGAAAAAAATTATAATTGTTTCCCTTGCCAATTATAAAATTTTAGTTGCTTTAGGGTATAAAGCTACATTTGCAATAAAGAAATAAAACATATAAAATAAAAGTTATTTTGTGTGGATTTTTAAATGGAAAAGCACCCCCAAACAAAATAAAATGAAATAATTTAAAATTCAATTACTTTTTTTCAATTGTTTAAGGGTTATTACGCTTTTTGAAATGAAGCAAAAGTATAAAATTAAAATTTAAGCTCCTTGTGTAATTTTGAAAAGATTAATAATTTATTTTTGTTGTTAAATAAAATGTGAATTTTTTAAAAGCTCATAAGTGTTGGACCACAGGGTGCAATAAAATATAAAAGTTACGCGTTTGTAATGTTTTTATGTTGTTTGTAAAAAGGAGAAAAATAATGCGCAATGTAACTGTTGTTGGTTATCATTGATTTTCATTTGTTTTTGTGTAATTCTGTAGGAAAATGTATCTTGGAATACCGAGCGAACAATATAAATAAATGATGATTTGTTTGAATGGAGTTTGTGTAGCCAGGAAGGTATGCAAATGAAATGATTATGAACCTTGGTGTGATTACAATGGTGTGTACCACCGATATATCAATGAGAGTATTGATAAACATTATCTCTTCGTAGTGTACTGTAATTCTATTAAATATAATTTAATGTTAAGTTCCAATTGACTAAACATTAATAGATCGTGTATAATTGCATAACGAGAAGCTAATTTTACATGGCGATGGGATATTTGTAAATGACATATTTTCAAATTTATATTATATGCGAATACTCATTTCATAATTATACGAATTATATTTGAACGTGGGTGAGGTAGAAAGGGGTACTCTAATTAATGCTTTCAACTATTTACGTAACGTCTAGATTATTGTTAATGGTGCTTAATAAATATCTGCCAAAACATAACGATTTTACTGACTAAATTATTATATATTTGTAATGGATAAAAGTATATTATGCAGCTGTGACGAGATTATTCATTTTGATCAAAATGTAAGCAGCTAATTGTTAAATATTTCATACCCAATTAATATCAATTTATTTGAATTTACTCCCCGTTAAAAAATTATAATTAAAAATGAAGTGAGTTAATTTTTATTTGGCGTGTAGAATAACGTAGAAACTTTTTGTGAAGAGAATAAATTTTACACCCAAATGTTATAAATTTGTAATGAAACAATTTATTTTGAAGCGCTTACTAGGAAAATGAAGAGATATTATAGACTGCAATGCTTCATCGGCATTAAATATAATTGGTGCATTAAACAACCAAATTTTAGAGTGTGAAACTAGAATTCTGACTCGGCTTGACACTGATAACAATTCAAACTGTTTCGGGGCGGTCGTGACAGCAATCTGCAAACGATTAAAGCGGCAAATCCTGGGCTCAAATGGTTTGCAACCCCCACGTCTTAGCGCAGATTAGACGGTGTAGGAAATAATGTTACTTATCTTAGATATTTACATCACACCCTTAAATTATACCCTTAAGCACCTTGTTAATGTAAACTCATATTTAGACACTTTCAAAACCCATAACACAGACATAAACACCCCTCAAACTTTTTATTAAGATTTACATTATGCTTGCTAAATAAAATTTGATTGCTGCATCATTTATCTAAATAAAATTTTACACCTACATACAAAAATCTATTTTTAATGTTATTTTTATCTCCATATTCAAAAACAATCAATAATACTGAAAATATATTTTTCCCCATCGAACATTTTTATTTAAAAAATATAAACTAAAGAAATAAGTGGGAATTATCACGAATACATAACACCATGTTATGTATTGATGCGCAGTTAAAGTACTACCAAAAGAAAAGTAAACAAGTATTTCTAAACCTCAAAAGAAAAAACAACACACCATACAAGGAAGGAATATGTGAGAACAAGAAACTAAGTCAACCAAGTAATGAATCTTCATCATCTTCTTTTTATCTAGGCTTAGTTGCTTCTTTTTCTTCAGTGCATTAGTGAATTGACCTACCCAGAAATTTGATTCCTAGTGTGGTTTTATCGCGGAATATCTTTACCACTCTGTTAGTATCCATCCAATTTATGTATTAATTCTATTCTTCTCTTCAAAAGTTTATCCAACTGTTGATGTCGCAAGCGTTTCTAATTTCTTCGTTTCAGGCTCGGTATCGCATCCTCCTTATGCTGCTTGTGTGTTTTCGCGGAGTAGGCAAAATGGGTCTTTGTAAATTCATCCTCTCATTTTCCTTCGTGTTTCTTGCTCAGAATTGATTTATTTAGGCACCCATCCTTTGTCTATTCTTGGACTTCATCAATAAATTCTCCATAACTAGAAATGGGTACGCCAAGGTAGTCCAGTTCTAATTTGTAACTTATTGGTTCTTGGTGCAATAACCATGCATTTGGTCTTTTTTTGCAGATATTTTTATATTGTATATTGTAGCATCCTTTGCAAGTCGTCTTCGTTGTGGGATATCAGTGCGGCATCGTCAGGGAGGCAGATGATCTTAAGTTCTTCTTGTTTTTTAATTTACCTTATCTTCGTCTTTACTTGCTCAATCATTTAACCCATTACCATTTAGTAAAATTAGGCACAAGACTGCAAAAATCAACCTCCAAAATTAAATTTGACGCGCCCCGAATTTTTAGCTCTAATAAAAGACCTCAAGCGAAAGTCCCACTTAACAATTCTTCCTGCCAATAAAGGCAACGCTACTGTTGTAATGAACAGGTCAGATTATGATGATAAGGTTCAAACCATTCTAAACACCTCAACCTATCGTGACGCCACTAGTAAAGTAGAAAGGTCTGTTTCAGATTTAATTAAATCATTATAAATTTTTGCAGACAACCAAAAATCGTTAATGCCACGGGATTCCTTTCCCCCTCGTTTCTATGCGCTTTCGAAAGTCCACAAACTAGGTTACCCCATTCGGCCAATCGTCAGTGCAATAAATTACCCCACCCACAAACTCGCAAAATATTTGGCAAATATTTTATTGCATTTTGTAGGAAAATTATCATATTTTATTTACAAGCACTGGTGGATCGCATCCAAGAATTGCACCTCGAAAAAGGTGACTTGCTAGTAAGCTTTGACGTAGAATTTGTTTTCACAAATGTATCCATCCCGGAGACACTGGAAATTATAAAAGACTTTCTTCGAGACGCACCTGACCTCATCGCATAACTTCATAAGAGACTAACGTTAACGTTATCAAGGTGTATTCTATAAACAAGTATCAGGATCCCCCTGTCCGCCATAGTAGCCAACATCTTTATGGAGGCTTTTGAAAACGAGGCGTTAGAATCTGCAGAACTCAAACCTGAATGCTAGTTACGACTTTTACTTTCTCTAAATGATCAAGTTTTGTCATCTTCCCAGCAACATCGGCAACGTCGGAATGCCAACGCGGTGGTCCGAAGAGCTCACTAAATCATTCAATCGGTAGTAGTGACAGGCGGTGTGTACAAAGGGCGAATCAGCCTTAAAGGATTTCTTAAGTCATGTGTTAATTGCAATTTGAAAAATGTTGGCGACACCAAACGGCAAATTATAAGACGCATAATCAACGGGCGGTACGTCTTAAAAACATCACCGGCTCTGCTCTGGCTGAACGTTCTTTCAAAATATGTCATCAAATTGATTTAACTATTGCAAAGTCATTATCAGTAATCCCTTATTATAAAAAGCGCTAGATTTGTAAAGAAATTTGGATTCATAATAATCCCTTTAACTTGAATCGCGAAAATGGTTTTGAAATCTCCAATACCTGGAATTTTTTTTTTCATCATTCAACTTCCACCTCCACTAATAATTGTTTATTCTATGTAGGCATACACACTCGAACAAGGTCTGTAGTCATCGGACTTTTTCGCAATGTCAAGCGAAACATTGGCAACAATCAATAAAATACGCGACTTAGACCCGAAAGTAAGAAAATTTACATCAAGACTTTATGAAGGTTTGCTGTTGGGATTTTACTTCCTAACAAAAAAATCTCCATATTTTCTTGGTTCTTCATTGTACTCAGTTAGTGTTTGTAGGCATTAATTACCAATTTTCTTCGCACTGTTAACGGTTCTCCTAGCCTCAGCCTAAAGGCAATTAAAATCTTCTTCAGGGCACGTTTCGAATAAATTTCTTCTCTTTATTGGATTTGCATGCCTTGGGAGTTTTTTTACTTGTATTTATAAAAACCGAGACCAATTCTGAATCCAAATTGGGTATCGCTAATACCTTTCTCAAGTTAAGTGTGAAACATATAACTACCTAGGAATATAAATCACCAGCGCAAGGAACGCTACAGCAGAGGTAGCGAGGTAAGCCACAAAAATAGTACGTAAAAACGCCTAAAAGGAAAAGCAAATTTGTGAATACAATAAGGTGAGGAAATATAAGACAGCGGCGAGGCAAAGCATAACATATACGACAGAAAGAAGAGCAGATACAAAAATGACACTCGCTTTTTATTGAACTTGCATGTGTCGTGTCTATTGCCCCTTTATTGTTTATTTATGATCTTTGGTTGAAAATAATACCTTAAAGTAAGAAGAAAAATAAGATTTTTGTTTCCTGCTATACAAACATTATTTCAAACATATGGAACACCCTGTATTTGTAACACCTAATGCAAATGCCTTTGTATATTTTTAATTATCCCTGAATGTTTCGTTTTTATAAATTTATTTTTGCTGCAATGAATATTTATGGCTCTACGAGCATTAGGACTTTCATCGGACTTTGTGCATGTACACCGTTATTTAGTTTATTCATACGATTTTTACGTTGAAAAATTTAACATGCCAAATAAAAATGATTTTGTTAATTAAAAATTAAATTACTGAATATAAAATTAAAATGGTTTCACGATCAAAACTAAAAATGATTTAATAATAAAAGTGCTTTTAAAAAAACTTTTTTATTAAAAATATTTTTTGATAAATTTCATGAATTGCAAAGAGATGCTCTTTGATTATATACGAATGTAAAATCAATCTTATTCCTTACCTTTTCCAGTAAAGAAAAAGATTGATTTTTTACATTGCACGTTGATATATTTGACAATTACTCACTAAGGTCAGTTTAAAAGTAAAAAAAAAATGCACTGAGAGGTTAAAAGCAATTTTTTTTGGGCGAGAGCGTGGCGTAGTGGTCAGAATCACTGGTTTTAATACTCTGTTCAAGCTAACTAACTAACTTAAATCTCATTGAATAATATTTGTATATTTATAGTTAATTACATCCCAAAGATTTAGTTAAAAAGTACATACTTTTAGATTTAAGTCACGTAGTTTTATATGTTGTTGCCAACGTTTTATTCTTCATCATATTATAGGAATGCGCGACTTATTTCTTAAAGTAAAAAAAATTACATGAATTTATGTCGTGAAATTTTATATTCTAGTCGTTGTTTACGCGATCAAGCTAGGGTACTGTAGATTATGCATAAAAAGAAAAAATAGTGATTTTTTAAATTAATATTTGGTGCCTAAATTAAATGTAAATTTATAATAAGCAAAATATATTTATCAAATATGTAAATATTAAAATAATTTTTAATTAAAATTTTAAATTATTGCGATTGCAATACTTTGTTTATACAGATGTATCTATTACGTATTCGGAAGTAAAAATGTATGCATCGTAAAACATAAATTTTTTAAACGGTGAATACAGAATACATAAAGTTCATATTGATTGATTTTACATATTGGTTTAAAGCATTATTATTCTATGACCGAATAATATCGTTTAAAATATCCCATTTGCTCATATAAAATACATGTCAGCAAATTCTCAACACTAACGTGTTTAATACCGAATCTATATCTATGTTGATTTGTGATTTTAAGCTTAAATGTAATTTAAACAAATTTTCAACAAAACCGCAATTTTATTTAATTAGGTATACAGGGTGGTCTTTTTGGTTTTCGTTGCTTATCTTTTTTTACCTTAAGGGGTTCATGCCATATTATTTTTGGTCACCTTATCTTCTATATTCTTTTATATTCCTATTTGGTCAAGTTGTCCATACAGTAGGTATTCTACCCAAATAATAATAATATAATAATAAGCTTCTCAACTTTTTACTCTGGTAAATATTCATTGGTATTTCCACGGATTATTTCTTTTTAATTTTGTTTTCGATGATTAGTCGTAGCGCTCATCTCTCAACGTGCACTATGTACTAAAGCTTTCGTTCTTTGATAGTTGATAGCAACTCCTTACTTTTGCCCATTTGATTAAGTGCCTTTTTATTGGCCTTCTTTCCATCCATAATATATTTAGGATACGTCGGTACAGATGCATTTCTAACGCTGTCTAGTGCAGCCAAAATAATAAAGGTTTTTTTATTAGATCAATAAAAAGGGTGAAAAATTTATTTTTAGAATCTTTCAATAATTCTTTTTTATTTTATTTTTAAAACGGTCTATTTTTATTACTTCCTTTTTTCATCTGGTTTATTTATAACGTAAGTAAAAATTGATAAGTTCATTGAGGACAGAAATAACTAAACGATGGACTTTAAAGTTAAGATTTTCCTTTAAGTAAAAGGTATAATAACCTCATATAAAAGGAGTTAATATTTACAAAAAAGAAATATTTATAAACAGGAAGTAATATTTACAAAAGAAAAGTTTAAAATTAAGTCATTAAAGAAAAAGAATGCAAAGAATTTCCTTTAAGTTTTAGATCTAAAAGACTTTAAATATAAACACATTGGAAGTAATCTCTAAACCGAAGCTCTTTTATGCAATATACAATTTCCTATAAACATAAATCTCCAAAGGAAACAAACACATTATTCAAAAGAACGTAGATTATGTCTGAAATGTTAGCGAATCATCAATCGGAATATAAAAGGGAAGTTAGATTTAAGTAGTCAGGAAATTGGGATGATATCGACAGGTTTCCTGCATGTTTAGTTTTAAATTTTATTTCGCACTTTTTCTGTCCGTTCTCGTTACTTTTCACTGATATGGTAATATTCAAGATGTACGCCGCTTTGCAAATGTATGTTTCCATTTTCACAGAGACATTTATGCAATTTATAAAGTAAATTTTAAACCATTATACAAGATAGAAATTCAAATTTCCAGAAAAACATCAACTCGTCTTTTGTAAACATGTAAGTGATAAAGTGGATTTCTTTTTCTTTTAAAAAAGTACAACGCGCGCAATGGCTTTATTATAATATTTCATGCAGTAGTCATTCATGAGGTACTCAAGGTAGAAAATCGATAACAAATGCAAATATTATTTGGGGAAAATACGTTCCTAAATCCGTTGGAATAGTTTGGAAACATTATAAGTTACAAAGAACATTCGGAAAATATTTATGAACTTGAAAATTTCTGGAAGAATAATACCGAGGGGTAAGAGAGGATTCACGAAAATTTCCGTAGCGCCCCACAAATTTACATCTTTTAGTAACATTGTGAGAAGCCCTCACGGCGCTGGCTGTTGAATATCTAGGTTGATAGAGTCATTGGCGTATCAAATCTCCCGTGCAAGTATAACTTTTTTTGTAATATAGGCCATGGTTAGAAAGATGGTGCAGCCAGTTAGCTATGATGTTTGTTTTAACGTGGAATAATCTCTAGACATCAAACCTAAACAACTTTCATTCTTTGTAACTTTCATCAAAATTCAACGGTACGTCCCTGAACGGTATCATCATCACCTCCGGCGTAACCACACACAGATCATTACCACCCCAACCCCAACAGCAAAGTGCTGCCTCTGCTAAAATGTAAAACTCAAATACTCGATGTGTGTCGGATTCTAGGAAATAGTGGTAGGTCCTAATTGAGGTGGAGACAGGTGCCTGAAAGACTTCTGCTTCCTGAAGGCTACACAGCATCTATAGGCAGGACAGGTGAAGAACCAGGAATTTCAAGCACGCTTCAAGTTACATGTTTTATGTTAATGGAGAAAACATTATCATAACTCGGGAAAATACAGCTGCGCCCCATTATCATATCCGAGCGCCAGATAATAAGCGCCGTCTAATAATTGGGCTAAACTAACACCAGTGTTAGCTTATAAGTTTTGTTTCCTTACATTTTCTCTTAATTTGGTACAATTCTTGTGCGCCGAATATTACTTTAGAAAGGAATTAACACGCAATGTAATGGCTAATGGTTAATGCCTGACTGCTATCGTTTTGGTTCTTACATTTTACATTATAATAAAATTACGGCAATTTTAATTTTTCCCAAAATTACACAAATTTTTGCCTTATTTTATTCCTTTTTATTCTAAACAATAAACACCCCTCTAATAATATTAAAATATATAGCCCACTACCAATACTATAGAAAACAAAAACTTCCTGCAAAAAAAACAAAATTAATTGCTTCATCTTAGTTGAAACTTGTGGCCCTTTCTTTTACCTTGCTAAACAATCAACAAAAGGAACAAACAGCTTTCTATATTTTCTTCTTGTAGACATTTCATTGATTCTAATCAATTCAATTACTTTCTTGAATGGATTTAGAAAATCCAATGCAGAAAACTCCGTGGACATGAATATGTTGCAACCGCTCTGAAAATTTAACGTTTCTGAGAAACTCACTCCGCCTATAGCATGTAATATTCTCATACATCGAACGGAATTTATCAATAACATATTATTATTAGATAAAGACAATCGAGGTATAGGAAGTAGGGAAATGACTTCTTGTATAAACTAACCCAAATGCATTTCCCCTATTTTAATTTAATTAAATTATTAAATCAATATATAAACATCCACATTAATTTCATATTGCTACATAAATAAAATATATTTACCAATAATATAACATTTTAGAGTTTATCAAATTATATTAAGTCGTCACTTTAGTGTTTCTTTAATTGTGCTACGCTTACTCGTCTACTACGCGTAGTACAATTTAATAAACCTTTATTAATAGAAACTACCTGAATTGGCTCTATTAGAAACTGCTCTAAAACTTTACATATCATTAATTATAACGAACGAATATATAAAAGTTTCCTGTTATAGTTAATAATCAAAATTAATTAAAATTGCAGCATTCATGTTTACAAAACATATTATTTTGCTTAATAAATATCTAAATTTGTATTAAAATTTTTAATTATAAAAATGTAATAATTTTTGTTACAAAATTACGGTTTTGATTTTATTTTATTTTTGAAATTTTATGTAAAGTTATTATGGCAATAGTATAGCTAATGTATATATTCATGAGTATTGCAACTTATTTCTGTATTCAAAGTGATTCTGTTGAATAGAAAACTCAGAGTTGCGTGCTGATGCGTTTCCGATAGCACATCAACAGGGACTTGGTTCACATCCGGATTTCGATACGAAATAATCAAAATGAAAGTAAAGCTGGGGAAAATAAAGCAGTTATTTAAAAAATTTATAAGGTTTGCACATTTAAAATTTTTACACGTTTCGTATGGAATTTTAACATTTCATATTGTTTATTTAGTGCAGTGTCTTATTTCAAGCAAAGCATTATGTGATTTGAATATTTTAAAAAATATGTGGGCAAATATAAATGTTATACTTTACTAGTTGATATAATTTATAGAGTAATATTTTAGTGGAGCGACGAGGTAGAAGCCAAAGGGCGGTTGCTTGCTTCGCCCTTATAATATATTGAGAAACAGAAACGTGTTACTTATGTTAGTGGTAAATTTATCACACAAGTAACTATGAATCATTCGACTTTTTTAAAGAAAAATATTTTCCACTGAACTTTATTTTCCTTTAACATTGACTGCTTTTTTTATTTAAAATTGCGTGAATTTATTAACAAAATAAAATGCACGTTGCGCGAATATTACTTTATTTACGTCATATTTAATTAAATTAATGATTAATTAAAATTAGGCATGCATTTTACCGATATTTAATTAAATTAAAATAATATTTTAAAAATTGTTTTTTGGTATTTTTTATCTTAAAAATATATTTTTAAATTTAGAATTTAGGCTTTCGCGACTGAGGTCGATGTAAGTTTTCTTACTTTCGGGTTTAACGGGGGAAACGTTGGCAACAACCAATAAAAATACGTGACTTAAACCCGAAAGTAAGAAAACTTACATTATTTTAAAAATTTTAACACTTTTATTCGGGGTGTAACGTGCTACCATCTTATATAATTTTTTAAATTAGAACAATTGTATTTATTTAGAGGTTGGCAACGTTTCGTATGTTTTTATAACCAAAGAATGCAATTTAATAAACACTTGTCCATTTTCTAGTCATACTGCTATGATATTGTTTATTTTTCTCTTTTTTGGCATTTTCTTTTCTTGAGAATTTCCTATCCCTTCCCTCTTTTGATGCTTTCTCGGTCCACTAATCTTCATTTTTCTTATTTTTCTTCTTAAGCCTTTTAATTCTTTATTATTTGCTTTTATTTTCTGCTTAAGCTCCTTAATTTTATCTTTTTATCACCTTCAGCGTCATCAGGCAATGGTGTAGTTAGCGGCCACTGCTGGACATAACCCTCTTTAAAATCCTTCAAAGCAACTTGATCTTGTGCTTTTTGTATCCACTTTTGTGTTACTTTCTTAAAATTGTCTGATCATCAAGTTGGTGTTCTACCTTTACTTCGTTTATTGGTATGAGATATCCATTCCAAAAGCCGTTTGGTCCAACGACCGTCTCTAAATCTGCTAACGTGACCTGCCCATCTTTATTTTACGCACCTCCAGCAGTTATTTCATCGCAGCACTCGTCCTTTTTCTGATATCTTTATTTTTTACTCTGTCCCGTAAGGAAATGTCTAGCATAGCCCGTTTGCTTGATCTCTGTGTTATTTGTGAAATTGTCTGACCATCAAGTTGGTGCTCTACCTCTACTTCGTTTATCGGTATGGGATATCCATTCCAAAAGCCGTTTGGTCCAACGACCGTCCCTAAATCTGCTAACGTGAGCTGCCCATCTTTATTTGACGCACCTCCAGCGTGTTATTTCATCGCAGCACTCGTCCGTTTTCTGATATCTTTATTTTTTACTCTGTCTCGTAAAAAAATGTCTAGCATAGCCCGTTCGCTTGATCTCTGTGTTACCTATAGTTTGGCTGCGAAACGTTTTGTTAGTGTTCACGTTTCCGCACCATACGTCATTACCGGCAGCACACATTGTTCGACCATTTTCATTTTCACGCAGGTTGGTAGTTTGCTTTTCAAGATGTTCTTAAGCTTTCCAAACGCTGCCCATCCTAAACCTGCGCTTCCACGTATCTGGTTTATTACCGCGGCCTATGCGTCTTCAGGTATTTATAGAAAGTCACTTAATCTATATTAGTACTATCAATTTTTATTTGATTGTTTGGTACCAAGTTGGTTATAACCTTTGTCTGGCTCATATTCATCTTAAGGCTGATTTTTCTGTTGCTTTTTTTAAATTCTTGAGCATTGTTTTTACATTTTTGACTTCGTCGACTATTGGGACAATGTCTTCGCCGTACCTTAGGTGGTGTGACTCCTAGGCTTTTCCAAGATACCATTTAAAATTTAAAATGCAAATTTAGACGATACTAAATTTTTAGAATTAAAGCAACTTGAGTAGATGTAAATTTTTATTGGTTGTTGACAACGTTTCGCTTGCCATTGCAAGAAGCATTCTCAAGTCGGAAAAGTCCGATGACTGAAGACCTTGTTCGAGTGTGTATGCCTAAATAGGATGAAAAATTATTAGTAGAGGTGCGAGTTTAATGATAAAAACAAATATTTTCAGGTATTGAAGATTTTAAAAGATATCATTGCAAACATCCTCGCACTTGAACGGGAATAAAATACGACAACTAATGCAACGTAAAACGATTTGGAATATGGAATGTGTGGTGCTCGAAAGAAATGCACCAGTTCATACAAAAATTATTAAATTTTTTTGAAAATTGCAAATAATACACACAAATAGGGGCGGATGGGGGGTTCTATACAACAGTACATACACCAATTAATACTTTTTTCAAAACAGCACCTAATACACATTGATAGGGGAGGGTGGGGGGTCTCCATACAGCATTACATAGAGGAATAAATACATTTTTTTTTTAAATTGCAACTAATACACACAAATAGGGG
>JARJDX010012267.1:0-17330 GCA_030264735.1 Gymnusa sp. GC000175
TTGCGGCAAGAAAAAGAGAGGATGCAACTCCTGAGGTGATAGCGAGCGTGGGAACTGATGCTGCTAATTAAAAATATAAACAAAAGCAACCCATAATTAAATTTATTTATTTATTTAGAAAGTATAATCTATTATTTACAGTTATTTTTACAGATTGAATGGCATCAAATAGCAAATGGTGGCAGTATTTAAAAAGTTAGCTATAACAAGGCCGAATGCCTAGATTTTGAGATATTTAAATAAATAAAAACAAAATATAATAGCAATGCAAGACTGAAATTTCATTTATCCATAATTTTGTGCCGATCCTAATAGCTTGTATTTCAAATATATAGAAATTAAAACTAAATGGATTTGTTAAAATAGATCATATTCCTCTAATGTTGTTGAAAAATTAAATTAATCAATATTCACTCGGTTAGATTTTAAGCTTCCCAACTTAGACTAAGAGGTCAAAATTTGAGTACGAAATAATCTGTCAGGCTTCGGCCCAATTAAAAAACTTTGTGGAAATACTGAACCGCCAAAGGGGTATACCGATTAGACCACAAAGTCAATACACTTATGATACTTACCCCTGCTGGTCTCAGCGCATAGGCATGCACCCTGCTGCGCAGATCAACCTCTGGCATGATTTGCTTAAAAGAGTTAGGCCTGCGTGGACTTTAGAGATTAGCTGTAACTAGCTAGGTTTCTTATCATCCTCGTTTTCCGAAGCAGGAGCTTTCTACAGACACCCTGCGTTGAATTGCCCGGAGCCCCCCTACTGTGTATCAGACTCAGCTTTTTAAATCGTACCGCGCCCTCTTTCTCCTCAACAGGAGAATAGCATTTTTCAAATGTTCCCAGATATCTGAGCAGTCACTGAGGCCAGTGCTGTATGTGTGGGAACTCGATTACTGCCTTCAGGGTTGCTAAAACTCTCACCACCTTATAGAAATGGTGAAACTCGGCACCTGGCAGGATTTCTACATGTCTTACATATTTTGGCCATAAGATGCTAAACAACAGACTAGGTAAGGGTATATCAAGAGACTGGATCTTTTAGAGTGGGCGTTTGTAAGGCCTCTCAACCTATGTGCCAGCGATCCCCCCCCCCACTATTTTGTGCGATTTGAAACATCTATTTTAAATTAAAACTTTAATTAGGATGTTTTATCATAATAATTATTAACAAATCCATTTGGTGTTGCTGGGCCGAGGTAAAAATTCCTAGAAAAAAGCTATTGGTAAATATTTCGGTCTTTTCCTTTATCCTGTACTGTTTAGAAATTCAAGATGAAAGGGAAAGGCTTGTTGATATATTATCATGTTTACGTTTACTCAGCACCTCTAGAAGCACTTATTTATGTACTAGAATAAAGGATTCCATTCAGTGACAGCCTGCATCTAATGCAACTGGAATGAGGTTTTAATCCCACTCGGCAAGACATAAATTATTTGCTGTTGATTGACTCAAGTGGAGTGAAGGGGTCTTGGTGAATCAATAAAAGAGCATTTGTAGAAAGGCCCAGCTTCGGGAGAGGAGGACTAAATTAAACCTAGCTAATGATAACCAATTCATAATTTTGTATTGACTCAAAGCATCTATCTTAGATGAAATGGTGTTCGATCAAAGCAAGAGTGTATATAACCGTATAAGAATCAATGGATATAGATATCTACTAGTTGGCCTGTTGGCGGGCTGTCGTTCCGTATAGGTCTTTTATCAGGCCAATAGCCTAATAAATAGTTTCTCTTCCAACTGTTGGCTTCTTAGCCCAAGCTAGAAACCATGAAATTAAACAAGTGATTATCAATTTAACTATTCTTTTGGGAATCAAAAAGCGAAAAAGCAAGTAAAAATATTTATTTAAATTTCTTTGCTCGAAGCTTTTTCCAAGCGATCCATAATTGCCAATCCTTCATGATTAAACGCAACACCTTGTGCAAATATTACATCGCAACTTATTTCAAGTTGCCTAAGCCCTGCAAATATTGTAGAGGCATATTCCTTTATATTTCTACTTTTAGAATACTTCTCGAAATATGAAAAGTCGAGATAATCATTAGAAAAACACAAAATTCCAATTTTCTTATCTTTATAATTTGGATGCTCATTTTTCATTTTATTCACCCAATCAATACCGTTGAATAAAATCACGGGAATCGACGGGGAATAATGCCGATATTTTTGTCCTGGACAATGAGTGGATTCTGAATTTGAAACTTTGGTTTTAACTTGTATTTGAATTCTTAATAAATCTTCTATATTTTCACGTGTAACAAAGCCAGGTCTTAAAAGAATAGGTTCAGAATTAATTATTCCAAAAACTGTTGATTCCAATCCACAGAGGCAAGGGCCATCATCAATATAATATTGAACATTTTCACCAAAATCATCAATGACGTGATGAACTGAAGTTGGGCTTGGTTTTCCGCTGGTATTTGCAGATGGTGCTGCCAGTGGTACCCCAATCTTATCAATTAAAGCACGCAATGTTTCATCTTTTGGCATTCTAATTGCAACAGTTTCAAGAGAATCCCCTCTTACCAATTTAGAAATAGATGATTTGGCTTTAAAAATAAGAGTCAATGGACCAGGCCAATATTTCCCCATCAATATTTGATATTCCGGCGGTATTTCACCTTCTATTAAATCACAAAGCATCGAATACGAAGAAATATGTAATATGAGCGGATTATCTCTTGGGCGCCCTTTTATTTCAAAAATTTTTGCCACCGCATCTTCATTGTCGATGCGTGCAGCCAACCCATAAACAGTTTCTGTAGGAATCACGACAGGATTTTTAAATATTTCTTCAACATCGTAATTCATGATATCTCTTAAACTAATAATTTTCATGATGGGAAGATATAATTTTTTTTTGAAATTTTTTATTTGATATTTATAACAATATGGAAAAATATTTTTAATTCTTAATTTTACTCAAGACAAGGATTTCTACTTTATGATTACTTGGCATATATTACATATTATGTTTCATTAAATTAAAAACTATTATGAAAAGGATAGTTCCAATTGAGTCATATATCTAATCGATCAGATTAAAACCCTTTGAAAGTATCTTTATTGATTAAAGAGTGATTTAAATTATAATAAATCCAAAATTAAAGCATAAAAGAGAAATCAAATAAAATTTTGAGACTTAATTCGACTAAATCTTTAATATTTCATTTAAATTTGTTACTGATTGCTAAATGATTAGTACTATAAAATCTTGCTATTTTTGTGTAAACTGTTCAAATCCCTTCGAATACAACAATTTCTACAAATAGACTTATCCTCTTTATATCTATGATGCCGAGAACAAGAGTTATTTTGAAGAAAAATGTAATCATTAAACAAGAAATAAAATTTTGTCTCTATTCACCAAGATATTAACCCAGGGAATCTTAATAGGAAGTAATCAGAATGAACTTGTAAAATAAGATATACAAGAAGATTAATATGAAAATTTATTGTTTATGAGATACTTAGAATTTTCAATTTGTTCCTTCTTTTGAAATAAGATACTATTTGCTGCTCCATAATCAATCTCTTCGCTACTTCCGATACCTCTTCTTCAAGGTCATCCTCCTCAAAGAGATTCCGTCTTCGATTGAATGATATGCTTTCAAGAGTTTTCTTCAATATTCGTGATTGAATATATGCTTCAACATTAAGTTACCAGAAGATTAATATATTTTAAACTTTGAAAATGTTCACATCAATGAAGCTAGTATACTGCTATAAGCGCATAAAGAATACTAGTTTCAGGTGTTTAATAGAAGTGCCAAGTATGCGTCCAAATATAAAGAGAATTTGGGTGGGTCTAGATCAAATGCTTTTAGTGAGTTTTTTGGCAAAAATAAGGCCTTTCTTTAGGCCTTTGTTGTTTGCACTGAGTTAATATACTCATGGGAAGACTATTATTATATGATGGAAATATATTCTGATTAAGAAGGAGGTAGGAATTGAAGCCTCAAACGTAAGATTCGGCTAAAGCCTAGAAAGACAGGGACTTGAAATATGCATTTGTTCAAATAGAGTTTATCATCTGATACGATTCTCTTTAAGGCTATATCTAGTTACTCCACATAAATTTAAATAAATAGTTCGTCTCAAACCCCCAGAGCAATGCTTGAGGTTTTAGGCGGTGATACTTTCTTACAAAAATGTTAATATTACTCGAAGTTGAAAGTATCCAATGAAAACCTTAAGTTTAGAAAGTAATAATCTATTTAAGGATTAATTGTAGATTGTATTTTATTTCCTTAACTCTGGCTCTAACTTGCCAAGACAGCTGTCCAGACTGCTGATGAAAGCCTTGAGTTTAAAATATAAATAAAGGTAAAAAGAATTGATAAAATTAAACAAATTTTAGCTGAATTCGTTTGCTTATTTACATTTGAACATAGCTCATTCTATTAGTTATGGGCTTATGGATTCAACTATATAATTTTGAATTGAGACAATTATTTTTAGAACGACAAAATTTTGGTTTCGTATAAATATCAATGAAAAATAAGGGGTCCTTAATGTTCAGAGCACTTAATTCTGAATCAGAACAAGATCTTAAAAAGATTAAGATAGAAAGGGAAAAGCTTACTTTAAGTTACCTGGAAGGATTAGTTAGAAGAGATATTACAAAAATTCTTGATTTCAAAATAGTTTTCGATCAAAATTACTTGTTATACAAGCAGGCCCTTTCAAACTTGATTTATAATATCATTAAATATGGAAATACCCAAAACTTAATTGCTAAAATCGATATTACAGTTCATAAAAATGGAATCATGGCTTTAATAGAAAAAAGCCTGGAAGAAAACAATTTTACTAGAGCTACAAAACTTTTAAATATATTAAAATCAAAGGGATGGAAATCAAATGATTATTATAATTATAATCACCGAATATCTCACACTTTTTTTAATTCCAAGAAAATAAATATCCGTAAAAACAAATAAATTATTGATGCTATTTCTGGATTGCAGAGGCTATTGAGCCAGTAGGCGAGACAGCTAACTTCAGGCTTAAAGCAAAATTAGAGTTAAGAGAAACAAAACCGAAAGAATATAAGCCTTAAATAAATTGTTTCAATTTCGATGTTATTTTTTGCACCTTCTTGTATATATTGAAAATCATAGTATTCCTATGATTCCAAGGTTTTCTAATATCTCCTTTGTGAGAGAGTCTGCTTTGATAATAATATTCTTGACTAATATGTAATTGCATGGGGATAAAATTCTAACTCGATTCCTTTTAAACACTCAAAGGAACTATTTAATTGTATTGAATTGATTCTTACAACAAATTTATTGTTTTAAAGGAAAATCATGAAATTAAATCTTTGATTCTAGCATAAAAGCCGAAAATTTGTCAAAAATAAGCTGCAGCACTGCGATCAAGGCAAAAGATTGAAGAAATGAATCGCCCAATATTGAGATGAGAAAGGGGAAAATGCTACTAAATATTAAAAATAAGATTTCAACTATTCATGATGACACAAAAGACTTTATACTCACCCGATTCAAGAAACAATAGAAAATGAGAATTTAGAATATGAGTAGGCTAGAGACTTGAAAAGAAAATAAAAGCAAGTAATATGCCAGATATATTGATTCACGATCAAAAGAGAAAAGATGATATCCTAATAGAAGTAGGGAATCGCTAATCAAAATATATTTCAAGTGGTAGAAAATGCAATCTATTAGTAAATGAAATAGGGCTTTTGCACAAGTAGGATCCCAAGATAATCTCATTCATATTGGTATTGAATAGTATAGTAACAACTTGAAACAAATCTATAAAAGAAAATTCGGATTACTGACCAACTTTTAAGCCCACATGCAATTAATGATAAAGAAGTCAAGTCTTAAGGCATGTTACTAGACAGAAGACTTAATCTCGTTGAAGATGATGGGCTAGAATGAGAAATGCCAAAAACATTAAAAATGTTAGCAATTGCACAGCAAGGAGCTGCTGGTTCCGCCAAAATCCAAGAAATTACAAATTAAAAACAAAATATCTTACTCCATAAATAAATTTCATTACATCGGTCCATAATTAAATTTATTTTTTCAAGGAATTAGTTAAACCGTCGTTAAAATTGAGCTGATTATTTGCAAGTTTAATATTCACCAAATTATTGACAAAATTTTGAAGTTCATTTTTGCAGTAGTTTTCTTTTAATCTCAAATATTCTTTGCAGCATTCATTTATAAAGCTTTTATATGAAAGAGAGTTGAAAAATAAAATTTTCTTGATTGATTCCTGGTTATCCAAGTCGCTACTATTCAGATAAAACCTATTGTTTTTAATATCATCTTTCAAGCTATCATCCAATAGATTATATTTATTCTTGATATATGTTATCCTTACAGCATCTCCAAATATTTCTCGATCTTTTAAAACAGGAGAGCTTTTGAAATATCCATTCCAGAGAGTGTTTTTCAGGCCTATTTTTTTTGCGATCATATTTTTAACTCTATGAGCGAAATGTATTGAATTTTCATTCTTTTCTCGCTTTACTGCCTTCATCCAAAATACTTCTGCATCGATTCTCCACCTTGTCATCAGATAAAATAAATGTGCAGAGAAGCTGTGAACCCTTCTATTCCAATAAGGATCCATTAGTATTTTAGAATATCTTATTGCAACCGGGCATATTAAAGCATTTAGCTCGAAAGCTCCTTTTTGAAAGAGAGTAATATATTTGTTATTCACACACGTGCCTTCCGGGAAAATAAGCATAGGATTTTTTTTTTCGGAAATATGGGCTTTTAATTTCATTACAACAGCATCTCTGTCTTGTTTATCACTTCTTTTAAATGAAATACATCCATTTTTAGATAAGAGGGAGTTAAAAATAAAACCGAATAAACCTCCATGGTTTTCTGCAATGCAGGAATGTGTGAATTTATAACTACTGAGAACAATATAATCAATGAAAGATGAATGATTTGAGACATATAAATGAGGTTCGTCTAAAAGCATTTTTTCACCTTGATGATTTAAATGGCAATTCAAAACCAGGATGAATAATTTGAAAAAGCATAGGAATGAAAGTGAGATATGTTTATCACTCCTAAAATAAACACTAAGCACAAGATATAAACCTATTAAGCAAATTCCGATGCTCAGTAAAATAATGCGAAGTGGAAATAATATGAAATATCTTACAATAAAAGAAAATATATAGAAAGCGCCACTTCTATTTAAAGATGATTGAGCCACTGGCTTGAAACATCTGGAAAAATCATCATTTTCTAATGAATGCGATCCTAAAGCAACTAAATCTATCGCATCACTCAGAAAAGTTTTAGATCTTGAAACCATGAATTCTGGGGAAATTTTTTCATCTATTATGTTAAACTAATTTGTTTTGAACAGAAAATGCCAACAAACAATTAAACAACGCAAAGGATTTATAATCTGCTGTAAACAAAGCTAATTCAAAAAAGGTACAAATATATTAAATCATAAAGAAAAGAGAACAAAATCCTAAGGAAAGACCGGGTATGAAATCTAAAAATATCATTACACTTTACTTTGGCATTTCTAAAAAGATAAGAAAATATTTTATTTATGGGTTACTGTAGAATTTTCAACTTGTTCTTTCGCGAGATATTATAGAAAAGGATACCCTCGGCTGTTTCATATTCAATATTATCACTGCTTCCGATTCCTCTCGTTCAAGATCATCTTCTTAGCGAGATTCAATCCTCAATCGGATAATATGCTTTCAAGAGCATTCTTCAATATTCGTGAATGGATATATGCTTAAATATTGGGAGATATTCCTAATTCTCTTTTACGTCTTTGTGGTAAACCGCTACCACAACATCCCGTGCCGAAAAAATATTATATTTAGATAATTTTATTGATCATTGTACATGATAAAAAGAGGAGAGATACCATTCTAATAGAAATAGGAAAAACTAATCAAGATCTACTACAAGCAGCAGAGAATGAAAATACGATTTAATAGCAAATGAGCTCGGTCTTTTATACAAATATAAAACTAAAATAATTCCTTACGTAATGGCTTGGGATGGTGTGGTGACAATTTATCACAAGAGACATATAAGAGAATTAGGAATACCAGCAAATGCTGAAGCATACATCTAATCACGAATACTGAAGAAAACTCTTGAAAGCGTATCATTCGATCGAAGACGAAATTTCGTTATAGAAGATGAACTCGAAGGAGAGGTATCGGAGGTTGTGTATTGCAGAACAAAGAGTACCTGAATCTAAAATGACTCAAGAAACAATAAAATGAAAAAATATATAAACGCATAAATAAATTATTTCAAAAATATCATTGTATAATGGGTAAAGTGCTTCAGAATTCCCAGCTCATAAGATATAAATTCAATCCCTTGCGATAATATTTATTTTAAACAGGGTTTTGTACTTCTGGGGAAATTGTTTGGATATTTCCCTGCTGAATAGCTTAAAGAAATGCAACTCAATGCAAAACTGTTGTTGGCACGAATCTAGTCGGAACAAAGAAGACGCGGACTTCTAGTTGAAAGCTGGTAGCATTGCCTAAGGGATGGTGGGTTTTTGGCCAATAATTTATTTAAACTTAAGCAGAATCAAAATAGATGACTTTAAAGATCCCAAGTTAAAGCTGATAAGAGTATTATCGGGGTAGCCTCCACGATTGAATTACTCGGCAGGATGTAAGCCACGAATTGCCGGCTTTAACCTAAAAAATAGTCATACAAATTTATTTAATGGTATATTTTTGTAATCACTCATCCGTTTCTTTGGGCATAGTAGATTCAGGTGATCCTGATTTGGCAATCCCCAACCTTCTCACGCTTCCTCAAAATCATTCTTTTCAACGAGATCGACTCTTTGATATACTCTTCTTCAGCACTCGAGATTGAATGTAAGCTTCAGCGTTCGTTGCTGCACTTAATTCTTTCACATATTTTGTGGTGTATTGTTACTACCCATTCCATCCCATACCAACACTAATGGCATGATTTTCGTCTAACATTTGCGCATTAATCCCAATCCATTTGCCGATAGGCTGTATTTAATTATTTTCCACTTCTTGAAACAGATCTTGATTCGATAGCATTAGTTCTTTCCTGTTCTTTTCATAGATAAATATATCAAGCCCGATATTCTGGATTTTTATACCTGTTTTTATGGTCGTATCTACTCTGATTTCCGCATTCTCAATTATTTCTTGAACAGAGTGGGTACGAATCTTTTGGCATTCTTAAAACCATATTTATTACATATTTACAAGTGAATACTCTCAGCTGCCTCGCTATATCTGGATATACAATCATGTTCGAGCATACGGTCATATTTGGTAGCCAAATGGTCTATAAATATAAAAATTAAATCTATCTAAATACATCTCTAAGAACATGGTCATAATTAAAGATTTGGAAGAGCCCAAATTAAATTTTTTTTAAAGCGAATTAAAAAAGAAAACTCTACATGAAATCTATATAAAGTCAACCTAAACCCTTTAATTGATATAAAATACCCATCAATCTGGCCATCTCAGGGGAATAATAAGCCTGTGATAAAGCATCATTCTGTCGTTTACAGGGTCTAAATATCTTTTTGGGCACAATTTCTAAATACAACCTCACCGTAATAATGTGCCAAAACATTTGATATCTTTGAAACAAAATGCGAAAGAATGATTTCTCATATCTACACGAGAAGGTATAATGAGCTATAAAATGGCTACATTGACTTTTTCCAATAAATTTGGAATCAAACCTACAAAGAGATTAAGAGAACACTCACTTTAAGAAACAGTGTCGAATGAATTCGCTGAAATAAGAGTTGATACCAGGATGAAAACCGAGATAAGAATCAAACATAATCATCCAGATAATTTAATTCATGATCAAAAGAGAAGTGTAATAATCTAATTGAAGTAGGAATTACAATTCAAGATTTACAGCAGTCAGTAGAATCAGAGAAAATATGGCTTGCTAGCTGATGAATTGTCATTAATTTATAAATGCAAAACGAAAATTATTCATATATGATGACTTTGGAGATGATGGTAGCAGACTATCACAAAAAGCATGTAAAAGAACTTGAGTGACTAAGAACATTGAAGCATATATCCAATCTAAAGTATTGAAAGAGACACTCGAGAGTATGTCTTTCGATTACAGAAGAAATACAGGAGATGATAGGATTAAAGAAGCCATTGAACCAGTAGGCGATCCAGCTATCTTGCCACCTAAAAACCAGATTAGAGTCAAGATAAGAAGACCAAAACAATATTACCTTCAATTAAATATTTTTCTTTTTCGACAAATCTGTTATTTTATGGCTTTAAGTAGAATCTTCTCAGATATTTCTCTACCTGAAAAAAACGTATTCAAAAGTCATTCTCCTTCTAAAAAATGGATTTATTGATAGTCTTTGAGGTTTAGCCTGACTATTCGTGATTTATATCCTCCCAACCAAATCCAGCCTTAGAGGCCGCCCCGATACTACATTTACGAGTTTAGATTGTTGGAAAAGTGTCAACCCTACCCAGCTTGCTATGTTAAAATCAACATATAGGGAGTCCTAGCTCTGGGGCGTGTGATAGGAGTTCTAAGTCTGTCTCTCTGGTATAAAATAAAAGGCCAGATGCAAATCACATGAGCTGGATATACAACCTTGCCCTGATCGCTGGCTAGATCCACTGAGTGGCTGTTCAAGGAAATACACCAACTCCTTGATATACAAATAGTTCGATCAAGGATGGAGCAGGTGTAAAAGAAGCAATATATGACTGGACTATAGCTATGAAGGACCGTCATGTGCGATCTTAAAGCAAGTGGAATATAGGATCTCAGCTGATTTTATTTGAAGCCATTTCTCTAACTATTAAACACCAGTTTAAATAAATTGTTTGGCAAAAATGTCAAAGGAATCTTTATGAATTTTTATCACTTGAAAGTTCAATATTTATTAAATGATCGGAATATTCGAATAATCCGCATTATGTAATATAACCCTACTTTATTACTTTGTAAACTTGCCCTAAGTAGCTGCGAACTTAAGCATATTCTGTTTCGCAATTACCTTATTTAGCAAACTTTACGTTAAAATAATATTTGACTACTTGTGCCTTTTAAATGAATAAATTGAAATAAAAACCCAGTGAATCAAAGAACATTTTATTCAATATTTCTTATTGCGAATTACTGTCTTGAACTTAAGGAGATGACTATACAAAATATTATAGATTCTAATTCTTCTCTTCATTTGAGATTTAAGATGAGTTCTTGAATCTTTATTTTTTAATGAACCATTAGACTTCAAAACCTCAGCATCCTTACTTGCCATAATCTTTATAATCTTAACAATATCGTTCTTCTTTTTTGAGAGTCTGTTTCTTGCAAGGAATGCCATAAAGAATTTAACTTCATGAAGAATTGATTTCTGTGAGAATTTGTTTAAGAGATAAGGTTTTTTGAGATAATTGCAATGACTGACTCTCTTAAGACCATTGTAAAATTTCTTACTTTTGAGCTGGAGAAGACCTCTGGATACATTTCCGATTTGGTTATCACTTTCCTCATAAACAGAAAATTTTTTGAAACAATACATGTTATGAAGGGCGATTGAAGTAAAGTTGACAAGATCGGTTTGGGTAGCTTTAAGAGCACAGAATGCCTTATATATATACCTAACAACCTGAAGTGCGCGAATCTTATCTTCAAAATCAGCATTATCTGCACGCATGGCTGCTTTAAGAACAGCTTTTGCAAAACATTTGAAGGAAATCTTTGAACACTGGTTGTTATAATCAACTCTTACAGGTTGAAGATTGAGGTTTACATAGCAAGAAGAAATTTTCTTCATTCTTTCTCTGAATTCATTCATTAAAATGCCTTTATTGAATTTATTTTCAACATCGACAGTGATTGGGCAAGGTATACCAAAATCAATTGCCATAGGAGTCAGTGGTGCAGCTGGAACACTTGTTGCAGATATAACTTGTATCATGCTTACAGCTAAAGTTGATAAGCCATTGATTCCACCTCCAAACATACCCTAACAATCAAAGGTTTATTTATATAAATATTTTTTGATGTGTTTGTGATTAAATCTAAATTTAATCATTTATAAACATAAATCATAAGTTTACGTAAATTAATGTAAAGATTATAACTGGATAATTTTAGAAATATTGTCTCAAAGAAATTAATTGATTATTCTATTTTGATATTTTTGAAATATGTTTGTTTGTTTGTTTACATGATAAAATCAATTCCAAATCAAAAAAGTTTATAAAAAATCAAATGTAACTTAAGTGTAATCTTGAATAAATCAAAAGAGCATTTGTATGATGCAGAAGGCACTTTTAGTTCAGCGTTACTTTGATTTTTCAATTTGTTAATTTTAACCAAATCAATCAGAGTCTAAAAGCATTTAAGCTGATTAAAATTTTATTCTAAATGTTTTTAAAATATTCATAACAAATAACACTGTTAAAATATTATTTTGTGGGATTAATTATTTGCTTTAAACATTCACAGAACTTTAGATGTTGTAAACATGGTGTAAGTATTTTTCAAATAGAATCTGGCCACGCGATCAATTGAAATTATAAACCAAATGTAAAATTAAAAGAATGAAATTAATGAATTTAGAAAAGCATACATAATATTTGTGATTCAGATATATTTTTCTTCTGCAATCAACTCATTCTGGACTTCAATTCGGAACCAATTACATTATCTTTTCATTAAGTATATTTTAGTCGTTTGGATATTGCAATCATTTAAAGTAGATGCAACTTTCGCAATTATATAAAATATTTCTTTAATGTTCTTGGAGAGGCCATTGAGCCAGAGCTAAGGAAATTAAGGACGATCTACAATTGACCCTTAAATAAATTGTTAACTTAAATTAACTTGATCAATAGGTCTTCAATACTTGCTTTTATTGATCATCAAATCGCCTCACTCTTAAATATTCAAAAAACATCCAAATTGTGAATATTATTAAAAATAGAAAGATTTTGTTAATAAATCATGAAAATATTTATTCAAGGGTTATATTGTTTTGGTTTTCTTCTCTTGGCTCTGATTTGATTTCAACCCTGCAACTTAGCTGGCTCAGTAGCATCTTTAATCCCATCATACCTTGCATTTCTTCTTTCGTCGAAAGACATACTCTCGAGCGTCTTATTCAATACTTTAGATACACGGTTCTATCTTCTAATTCATTAAATCTTGAATATTTGTAAAATATTATATATCTTTGGTGCTCAAAGGATGTCTGTATTATCACAAAGATAGAATTGTACATTCAATATATCGTGCTAAAGAAATCTCTTGAAAGCATATCTTACGAATATATGAGAGGAAACAACAATAGGCCGAAAGATAGGGGCGAGATACAGTTACGGTATGAAAACGAAAAGATTAAACTTCTGAAGTAAAAGCAAGCATGAAAACTGATGCAGCTAATTAAAAATATATACAAAAACAATCCATAATTATATATATTTAGATCTTTGATATTTAATATTAAAAAACTATTTAACTTGAATCAATTATACAAAATCATTAATACTTAAGTATGAATGCCAAAATATCCGAAAGTGAAGTAATTATAGCCATGAATAGAAAATTCTTTGATTCTTTCATTTCGAATCGGATTACCTTCATATTTATACATTTTAAGAGAACAATGGTGTGAAAATATAAAGCCAACTAGCTAAGAAAAACTAAATATTCGCTGCTTTAAACTCCCAGATGCATAATTCAATGTTTAGATAAGAAATGTTTTTAATGGTTTTTAAGTTTTGGTTGCTTCTACTATTTCTTTAGGTACTACCGGTAGGTAGGTAGGTTCTGCTTCTGCTCAAACCAATATTTCAGCCGCTTCTTCTATCTTTTCTTTTGAATTATTCACTTCAAACAGATTTAGTTTTCGGTCAAATATTATGCTTTTCAAATGCTTCTGCAATGCTCGTGATCGCATATTTAAGAATAGAAGGATTCCTATTTGTTTTAATTTTTACTTTGTGACATATTATTACAATCGCATCCAGTTAGTCAGAAATATTGTATTAACTTCGCTTTGCACTTTATAAAAGCTGGACCCATCTGCATTTAATTATCTTTCCGCTTTTTTGATTTTGATTATTATTGAGTCGATCTTTACTTGTAATTACAACTTCAGCTAGAATTGTTTATTGCTGTTTTGGTCATGGAAAATGTGCCTGATTTATTATTTTGAATATACAGTCTGTTTTATCCTTGTATCTATTCTAATCTCTGCTTTGTTAACCTTCAATATTTTGTTTTAAGAATGTTTAAGGAATTTTATATTAGTGTAAAAACCATATAAATAAATATCAAAGGATTGAGAGACTTTACAACTTCATTTTCTTAAGTATATATTTATGGCTTATCATTCTTTTATGGCTCTTTCAAGGAAATTAAACGAATATAGTTATTTATCACCCAACTGCTATCCTCGGAGAACGGTATTAGGAATTAACTGACCGTTTTCTTTGAAATAAGGTTTACAAGAAGACCCCTGTAAGATAATATAAGAAAGCTTCTAAACTATCCAATGCGTAATGTTAAGATAAATTGGTGGAGAGTGTGTGTTTCTGGATTGTCATGGGTGCATTAAATATTACGACAGATTGAATAAATCCTGGTTACGAGCTTCTTCATGAGTAATATATAAAGCCTTTCCTAAATCAGTGGTTAATTTCTCTGGGTTATTGCTCATTCTAATGCACCAACTCCTATGATAGGGCAATTGTATGATTGAAAAAGAGGCAAGAGTCGAAATTGACAAATATATGAGCAAGTAAACTACAAGAGAAAGCACTCATTGGATTGCTTTTGAGAAAGTTGAATTTGAAGGATCTTAAGAAGATTAGCCTTCAAGCTATTTATTACTCTTCATACATGAATTTAAATAAATTCGAAACCAAAAGCTACAAGAAATTCCTTGGTTTTTTGATCCACATTCCCTGATGCTTTATTAAATCTTTACCTGTAAGATGATTATTTCCCAGAGTAGCACCGTATATTTTGAGGATTTCTTCTATAACCGCTTCTGGATACCTATTAATACATTGCATTAAATTCTAAAAACGCTCAACATAATAATAATTGTTTATCCATGAGAAATGTATTTGATTATACAATTTCTTAACAAGCTGTTTTTAATGCTAGAGCTAAAATTCATTGAGATCTTCGCTTTAAAACTTTTATGAGCTTCATTGAGTAATTTTCTTTCTAATCTACAATGTATAAACATTATGCGATTCCTTTAAATATTCTAGGCTCCTGTTTGAATTTTAAATGTAATGCTGTAACTTTTGAATCCTCTCCTTATTTCAGAAAAATTTGTTTCCCCCGATGCTACTTAAAAGACATGCAACACTTATTGCGTTATCGCTATCTTATGCAATTGTTATTCTAATGAAATATTACTTCAACAATATATGCCAACTTCAATCATCTTCTTTATTGTCAAGATCTTTTATTGGCTCGCAAATTCACATTTCAAGAATAGAAAAGAATTTAATAAAATTACAGGATATTTTCGGAGATTCAGTACTTTTGAATATAGATAATTTCGAGAAAAAATCCAATTGTATTGATCATGTTCTTTCATTGATGAATGTACACGACGAATTTGATGTTATTCTCGATGAAGTGAACAAAATTTTAAAAATTGGAAATCTTTCTAATCAAAATGAGTTTTATTTCCTTCCAATATGGAATTTCAAAAAGGATCTCTCCAGAGATCTGATAGATATCTTTTTTGCTATATGCGAAAGTGTCAATGAAGGATTAAAGAATAATCATCAAAATTTAGTTGAACTTAGGAGTTTGTTTTCTGTTTATCTTTCGAGTAGGCATTCATTTAGTTTGTTCATTACAGACCGTCACATATTTCTAAAGCTTCATAACTTAATCAAAATATTTAACTTTGATTGCAGAAAAATATTTCGTGAATATAAAATTTCAGAAATTCAAAGCAACAGAGTCTTCGTCACAATACAGGTTACTTCTCCCTCTTTTTTAATCAAAATTTTACCTATTTATGCATCCCCAAAACTTTTCAAAGTTAACATCCCCTTTAAAAAAAGATTTTTTTCAAACAAGATGGATAGAACTATTTATGAAAAAATGCAGATGGATTTAAAGGATTTGGACTACCATAAATACCATGCTTCTCATGAAATCGATCATTGTGAGAAAATCTTTGAAGAATTTTATCGTGGAAGTATTTTTCAACAGCTGATTCGTGACTTGAGAAAGCTTTTAAATAAAGATCAAATTGCAGCATTAGGATTTAAAATATAAATGGCTAATTTATAGGTTACGGTATAATTTTCAACTTGTTCCTTCTTGAGTTTTCATTGGCATCCCATAGCTCTCCTTAATCAATCTCTTCACTACTTCCGATGCCGCTCCTTCAAGTCTGGTCACCCAGGATTGAAAATATATTGAGCATTTCTAATCTTTCGGCATTACCAAGTAAATAAATATTAGAATCTTAATGTTATGTTTGAATGCGATATATTATTTTTTAAGGTTTAATAAGATAGTTAATTATCATTCTTGAATAATAACAGGGTTCACCTCTGTCGATCCATCTGTAATCTTACTTGCAAGCCCGTGAACTTCATTGTGACCATCTTCCTCTTCGATACCTCTTCTTCGGTCGAAGGAAATGCTCTCAAGAGTCTTCTTTAGAACCAGTGATTGGATGTATGCTTAGTCTTGGGGTGGATCCCGATCTCATTTATGTGGTTCTTTTGGTATTTCGTAACGAAACCCTCCCAGGTCATCGCATATGGTATAATTTTCACTTTGCATTGGTAAAATAGAGTCAACTCGTTTGCATTTAGATCATAATTTTTAGTCTTTTCATTCTCAACTTGCGTCAATAATAAATCAAGATTAGCGATCCAACTTATATTAAAGTAATAATTTGAATGCTAATTATTATTCTATTTTTTTTTAGAAAGAAATAATTTATTTATGGGTTAGTATATATATTTTCATTTTGTTGTTTCTTGGGTCATTTTAGATTCAGGTACTCCTTGTTCCGTCATACAACACCTCCTTACTGCCTCCGATACCTCTCCTTCGAGTTCATCTTCTTCAACGAGATTTCGTCTTCGATCGAATGATACGCTTTCAAGAGTTTTCTTCAGTATCCGTGATTGGATGTACGCTTCAATATTTGTTGGCATTCCTAATTCTCTTATATGTCTCATGTGGTAAATTGTCACCACACCATCCCAAGTCATTACGTAAGGAATTATTTTAGTTTTGCATTTGTATAAAATACTGAGCTCATTTGCCAA
>JARJDX010012285.1:0-13394 GCA_030264735.1 Gymnusa sp. GC000175
AATTCTCTGGAAATAACAAATATGTGTATGTGCTACTCTCTTTCTCGCACATGTCGTTATCCATATGACTCTCTCTTTCGCACTCATTGCCATAATTTTATCCAGCCTTTTTACGATAAAAAAAATTTTTAATTAAAATAAAAATTGCTTTTGAGACGGTCGGCAAAAAAATTAAAATTAACCCAGAATGAATAGAATTGCTTTTGCTCGAGGTGATAGTTAAGTATTTCAAAAATTATCAAGGTAAAACATTTTTCTTTTTTTGTTTTATTTTAGTGCATATTTACAATCTGATCACCATTAGGTAATCTGATTATTAGGTAAGTTTTTTAAGGGTAGACACAAGTCTTAAATAACAAACAGAATCTAAGAAACAAATATTTAACAAACAGGATGAACAGAAATTAGAATCTATGGCTGAGATTAAGCGGCTTGTGCTTTTTAAATTGTGTCACTTCTTTACTATTGTCAAGAAGGTTTACTCGCATTTCGGTGATTTTCTAACCGATTTTGGTATTTAGAACTGTAAGATTTTATTTCGTATCGCTCATAACTTGTTTTTAAGTCACGATGAATAATATCATTTTGAACGTACCAGGGAGCTTTCACTATAGAGCACAATGTTTTTGATTGGAATCTTTGCAATATATCGATGTATGATGCAGGCAGTACCCCACAGTTGGATTCCGTACGTCCAGACTGGTGATAGTTGCGAGTTACCTCCAGGAAGCCAATAGAGTTGTTTAAATTTTAATCCCAGTTGTTTTCGTTTTGTCCAAATGTGGGTTTTCCAGGTCAGGCGTCTGTCTAAATGCATTCCAAGATGTTTTGCACTGGTGTCTTAAGGTAGTGTATGATTGTTTAGCTTAATTGGCGGGCAAGTATTTTTCTCATTGTAAATGTTACGTGTACTTATTTACTTTCGTTGGCTTTGATGCGCCATTTGCGTAACCAGTTTTGTATCTGGTCCATATTTTGTTGTAATTTTTTTGAGGCTATAATTGGGTCGCTATGGGTTGACATAACCGTTGTGTCGTCCGCAAAGGTATAATGTTGGACATTTCCCTGCGAAACACCAGAGTTTATTTTAAATAATTAAGTATGCTCGCTGTTGAACTTAACTTGGAAATAACGATCTGATAGGTAGGATGTCAAAATAAGAGCGCAAACGTGCTTAGAAAACAGAATCTAAGAAACAAATATTTAACAAACAATTCAATAAATTTTTTTGTTGTGGCTATGTTTAAAGTTAACATTTTAAGATCTCATTCTATTTTGTTTCTGAGCAACATTTTATTGAATTTATTCCTACCAAGTACCAAGTAGCAAAGACATACTGTCATTATTATTATTCAGCTGAGCAGCTGACAAATAATGATCTAGGTTATATATAATTTAAAAATGACGGCGTTATTGCCAACATACATTTCACAACAAAATGAAGTTACAGACACATACTGCCAACCTAATTGGCTGATTATTAATGAAAAATCGTTATGTTTCTATAAAAAGTATCGTATGTGTTTTAAATTCGTAAATGAAAGTCGCATGGTGATCACACTTCTATTTTTAAAGCAAGTAAAGTCATTATTGTTTACTATTTATTATATATCACATTACATATTTTACATTTTTTTACTAAATTCAAAAGTCAATTTCACACAAATCAGTACTCACACAAAGAATATATTCTTATCATTAGTTTAAATAATTTATAAAAAATAAAAATGTCTTTTGCCTGCTGATCTCCGTAGAGTGGTTCTAGGTTCTAGTCATTACTCAGAGTGCACCCAAGATATTTTATATTTTTAGTGTATTCAAGAGAAACGCCATTGACCTGAATATTTTGGTCCTCTACCTGTTCCTTGCTTACAATCATGTATTTGGTCTTTTTTGTGTTCATTTTCATGCCGTACATTCCGCATGCTTACTCAGACGGTTGGTTATAATTTTCGTAAAGAAAATGTAAAATAACTAGTCTGCCATATTTCCAAAGAACAATTAGACCCTTGGAGAGAAGCCAAATGTTGGATCGTGGGTTTTCGCCCATTATCCAACAATATGAGACCATTTGAAGTGGTGATATTCTGATCCTTAAAAGGATAAGGTTAATGATGAAAGCACGAAATTCTACATTTAATCTAATCTATATAGTGTTTAAGTTTGTAGTTTAGAGGTCAACAAAAGTTTAAAAAAATTGTTGATATACATGAAAAGAAAAGAGCAACTAACAAGTCTTATAGTTATCGAAGTTAGTAATGAGTTGCTAAAAAATAAAATGCAGGAAAGTGTCTTAGACACACAAGGTATGATGCAGGAAATAATGGACAATATTCTGAGAGTGAGTTAACGATAAACCCCAAACAACAAAACACAATAATGCCCTATCCAAAGACAAACTTGCCTACGCTCATGTTAAGATGCTAGAACATGACATATGAAGAAAAAAGGAACTTAGGTTTAGGACTTAGATATTAATAATTTAAAAGAAATCAATTCAAAACAAAAGGATAGTAATGCAAGGACATGTCCAAATATTAAGACGTAAAAATATTCTTTTAATTGAACCAAATCAATAGGAACTGCTTCTGATTTTTTTGATTTTTTAAGCTGATATTGCGCCTTCAAAGCATTTCTGTGTCGAATTACATCATACATGTGATAAATAATTCCAGCAGATTTCAATCTTAACAACAGAATACTGTAAGAAGCTGACATTGGATAACCTTTACTAAAATAGGCCGAAACTAAGTTAACCCCAATTGATTCTTTAAATAAATAAATTAACGGATTCCCATTCGAATCAACCCATAAATCTGGCATTATATATTCTATAACTCTTCTGGGCCCAATCGTTGCAATATTTCTATCATAAGCACTTTGGTTAACGCAAGCAATATTAAAACCACAAAGTTTAAAATTGTCGTGAAAATATTTCTCGCGTTTATTTATTGGAGATTGGTAAATATCAATAAGAAAACCGAAACTTATATTGCTATCAATAACATCCTGTGAAGTTTTGATTTGTGTCTCGTATGTTATCGTCATTAAAGATGACAAAAAATACCCATTAAATATATTATTAATAATGAAACTGCAAATCCAATAAGTAACAAAAAGTATTCGCAAACAATTGAATGTGGCCGATTTAAAAATTGGACCTAATAAAATTGTTTGCAGATATAAATAAAATGTTTCCCATAACAAATCTGTGTTTGATTCAATCAGTCTCCAGACGAAGTAATGAAGCAAAATCATGATGATTCCAGTTATATAAAAAGCCACAAACGTATTTGATTTAAGAACGTGGACAATCCCTAAGGATTTATTCAAGGGACGGGCAATGGGTGAAACCCATACTTTGTCGTCTTCCAAATATGTGAATGATATTTCCATATCGTTTCCAATAAACGTTGGATCCAAAACAATTACATTAAAGTGACCAACGGCCATGTCAGCTTCACGTCTATATAAGAGCCCCAAAATGTTATCATAACCCAAACCATTTTTGATCTTATATCCCCAATACGTAAAATTGTGATTTACCATTACAATTTTAAAATTTAACATTGATTAAATTTTATATAAAATGTCCATTTCCAAACCAGTTTTTAAATCAGGCATGACATACGGTAAAAAACTAACAGAAGCCACTTTAAGCGTGGTATTTTCCCAATTTGTTACAAATTTTTTAACAAAATAATCATCGTCTATTTCATTGCAAGATCCTAACATTTCCGGATTTTTTTCTGGATTGTTTATACTTCCATATTTATAGGGATCAAACTGATAAATTTCAAAATCATCGTAATTGACTTTTATCACCAAAATCTTATGTATGTAATATTTTAAAACTTGAAGGGCTATTAGTTTTGCATCATTTTTTGTTACCACAATAAATTTGGCACCAGGATTCCAAAAATATGTGTTTGACAAATTGAATAATTGCCGATCAAAATCATCCGTGGCTTCCAATATGTACGCAGTGGCCCTGTACCAAGAATAATAATTCAAAACTGTATTTGTGTTGTAAATTATTGTTGAATGTTTTATTGTAAAATAAATATTGGTTTGGAATATGTAGTCATCCTTATTGAAATGTTTTAAAGATATATTCTCAACGCAATTATTTACTTGTGTTTGGGTTTCAAAACTGATGTTAAAAATTTGTGCCAAATTTGATTGTATAAGAAAATTTATCAAAACTGTGGTTAGCAACATATTTTAACCAAATGATTTTTTTATCGTTTTGGGCGTTTTTATGATATACGTTATGTTACTAATTTATATTTAATAACTGGGCGAAATAATTTTTATTAAAAAGTCAACACAATTCAATTTAGTTACCACTTAATGTTATTTAATACACCATTAATCTATAGGGCGCATTCGTAACGTAGTTGCTTATTATAATAAAGGTCCCGAGTTTTCCACTTCAAAAGAACCCGCATTGCATTTAAAGACACTTCCCTGTAACAATAAAAAAGATTTATCCCTCAAATATAAGGCAATATGGGCTGGAGCCTACCAACAAAAATAAAGAAAAAATTACCTGTTGCTTCTTGTAAAGGGTATTTGGATTTACAAAAATCGCAAAAATTTAAGCCTCTAGGCCGATTACCTCGTTAGTTTATGGGCGTCGCAGGGTTAGGGTAAGAAATTAGCACATGACACATAATCTGTTAATAGTAAAAAAATTATACTAATTTATTGTCTTGCCATCCCGCACCCCCTTTATTAAAGTCAACCATGATCTGGCCCCCCACCTGCATAAAAGTCTGCCAAGGCCCATGTTCAGAAATCAAAAATTATTGAAGAATTTGTCAGGATTGTATCCAAAGCCAAATGAGCTTAAAATAATCGTCGGGCTTTGTTTGGTAATCGTCAGGTTATTGTAAGTAGTCGAAAAAGCTTTTGGGAATCGTGAGGCTAAGAAATATTGAAGGAGTCGTCATGATCGTGTCCGATGTCAAAAAAGTTTTAAATAATCTTGTAGTTTCTTTTGATAATAGTTACGTTTGTGTCAAAAGTCAAACAATCTTTTAGAATTCTTTAGCATGTGTTAAAAGTCAAAATATGTTTAAATAGTGGTCGGGATTGTGTCCGAAGTCAAATAAGTGAAAATATGTTCAAGTGGTCATCGGGATTGTATCAAAATTTAAAAAAAATTCTAAATAATCATCAGGCATTATTGAGCAATTGTCAGGTTTGGGTCAGAAGTCATAAAAGCTTTTCGGAATTATGAAGGTTGTGTCAGAAGTCAAAATATAATAAAGTAATCGTCAGGATTATATACAAAGTAAAAAAAAAATTAAACAATAATTGGGATTAGTTTAGTAATCGTCAGGTTTATTTCATAAGTCAAAGAAGCTTTTGGGATTCGTGTTAGATTTAAAAAAATGTTGAAATATTTGTCCGAATTATGTTTAAAGTTAAAAAGTTTTAATAATCATCGGACTTTGATTGATAATCGTCAGGTTTGTATCAGGATTCAAGAAAGCTTAAAATTATCGTCGGGTTTCGTTTAAAAGTCAAAATAGCTTTTGCGATTCGGCTTGTAATAAAAGTAAATGTTGAGGTAGACTTCAAGATTGTATCCTAAGTCAAAAAAGCTTTAAATAAATAATTGTCGTTTTGTTACTTTCAGAATTGTAAAAGAATTTTAAAAAGCTTTTGGTCTTTGTTAAGCTTGCATCAGAAGTCAAAAAATGTTAAAATAGGCGTCAGCATTATGTTCAAAGTCAAAAAAAATTAAAATAATCACCGAGCTTTGTTTGGTAGTTGTCAGGTTTGTGTCAAAAGTTACAAAAGGTTCTGGGATTCGTTAGATTTGTGTCAGAAGTAAAAAAATGTTGATATAGATGTCGGGATTATTTCTGAAGTCAAAATAATCGTTGGGCTTTGTTTCATAATCGTCAGATTTCTGTCAGAAGTCAAATGCTTTTGGAATTTGTTAACGTTATGCTAGAAGTCAAAAAATGTTGAAATAGTCACTAAAATTTTAGCCATAGTCAGAAAAAGCTTTAAATTAACATCGAGCTTATGTATAACTCAAAAAATGTTGAAATAGTCATCGATTGTATCTATAGTTGGAAAAACTTTAAATTAACGTCGATCTGCGTCAATGCTTTTGGGAGTTGTTAACCTTATGCTAGAAGTCAAAAAATGTTAAAATAGTCATTAAAATTTTATCCAAAATAGCTTTAAATTAACGTCGAGCTTATGTATAATTAAAAAAATGTTGAAATAGTCATCAAGATTGTATCCATAGTTAGAAAAACTTTAAATTACCGTCGATCTGCGTTTGGTATGCGTCTGGTTTGTGTCAGAAGTTAAAAAAGCTTTTGGGATTCTTCAGCTTGTGTTAAAAGTCGAGAAATGTTTTTAATGGTCGTCAGGATTGTGTCCGAAGTCAAAAAAGCTGCCGGGTTATGTTTGGTAATCGTCAGGTTTGTGTCAAAAGTCAAAAAAGCTTTTGAGATTTGTTAGACTTGTGTCAGAAGTGAAAGAATGTTTAAGTAGTCATCAGGATTGTATGCAAAGTCAAAACAACTCTAAATAAATGTCGGGCATTGTTGGGTTTGTGTCAGAAGTCATAAAATATTTTTTGATTCATAAAGATTGGTCAGAAGTCAAAAAATATTAAAGTAATCGTCAGGATTGTATCCAAAGTCAAAATTTTTTAAAATAATAGTTAGGATTAGTTTAGTAATCGTCAAGTTTATGACGCAAGTCAAAAACGCTTTTGGGATTCGTAAGGCTTGTGTTAGATGTCAAAGCCCAAGATGTCAAAAAATGTTAAAATGTTCGTCCGAATTATCTTTAAAGTCAAAAAAATTTAATAATCATCAAATTCCGTTTGGTAACCTTTAGGTTTGTGTCAAAATTCAAGAAAGCTTTACATTATAATCGGATTTCGTTTAAAAGTCAAAACAGCTTTTCGGACTCAGCTTGTAATAAAAGTAAATGTTGAGGTGGACGTCAAGATTGTATCCGAGGTCAAAAAAGCTTTAAATAATCAGGTTTGTGAATGAATTTAAAAAAGCTTTTAGGATTCGAAGGCTTGTCTCATAAGTCCAAAAATGTCAGGATTCTGTTCAAAGTCAAAAAAAAATTAAAATAATCACCAAGCTTTGTTTGGTAGTTGTCAGGTTTGTGTCAAAAGTTACAAAAAGTTTTGGGATTCGTTAGGTTTGGTTCAGAAGTTAAAAATGTTGATGCAGTTGTCGGGATTATTTCTGAAGTCAAAATAATCGTTGGGCTTTGTTTAATAATCGTCAGATTTCTGTCAGAAGTCAAATGCTTTTGGGATTTGTTAACCTTATGCTAGAATTCAAAAAATGTTAAAATAGTCATCAACATTTTAGCCATAGTCAAAAAAGCTTTAAATTAACGTCAAGCTACGTTTAGTTAACGTCAGGTTTGTGTCAAAAGTCAAAAAAGCTTTTGGAATTCTTTAGCTTGTGTTAAAAGTCAAAAAATGTTTAAATAGTCGTCAGGATTGTGTCCGAAGTCACAAAATCAATAAATAACCGTGGGGTTTTGTTTGGTAATCGTCAGGTTTGTGTAAAAAGTCAAAAAGCTTTTGAAATTCGTTAGACTTAGGTCAGAAGTAAAAAAATGTTTAAGTGGTCATGAGGATTGTATCCAAAGTCAACAGAACTCTAAATAATTGTCGGGCATTGTTGGGTAATTGTCAGTTTTGTGTCAGAAGTCATAAAAGGATTCGGCTTGTATTAAAATTAAATATTAAGGTAGTAGTCAAAATTGTATTCGAAGTCAAAAAGGCTTTAAATAATCGTCGTTTGGTAATTATCATATTTGTGAAAGAGTTTAAAAAAGCTTTTGAGATTCGTTAGGCTTGTGTCGTAAGTCAAAAAATGTTAAAGGAGGCGTCAGGATTATGTTTGAAGTCAAAAAATTTTAAAATAATCGCTGAGCTTCGTTTGGTAGTCGTCAGGTTTGTATCAAAAATCAAAAGTGATTTTGGGATTCGTTAGGTTAGGTTGGTATTAGATGTAAAAAAATCTTAAAGTAGTTGTTGGGATTATGTCCGAAATCAAAATAATCGTTGGACTTTGTTTAGTAATCATCAGATTTGTGCCGAAAGTCAAAAATGCTCTTGGGATTTGTTAAGCTTATGTTAGAAGTCAAAAAACGTTGAAATAGTCATCAAGATTGTATCCATAGTCATAAAATCTTTAAATTAGCGTCGAGCTACATTTGGTAAACGTCAGTTTTGTGTTAAAAAAGCTTTTGGAATTCTTTAGCTAGTGTTAAAAGCCAAAAAAATTTAAAATATTCGTCAGGATTGTGTTCAAAGTCAAAAAAGCATTCTATAAATTTCAAAAATTTCAAAAAAAAAATTATACCGTCAAGTTTTATTTGATAATCGTCAGGTGTATGTAAAAAGTCAAAAAAGTTTTTGAGATTCGTTGAGTTGTGTCAAAAGTCAAAAAATGTTTAAATAGTCGTCCGGATTGAGTTTGAAGTCAAAAAGGCATAAAATAACCGTCGGGCTTTGTTTGGTAATCGTCAGGTTTGTGTAAAAAGTCAAAAAGAAAGCTTTTGAGATTCGTTAGACATGTGTAAGAAGTAAAAAAATGTTTTAGTGGTCATCAGGATTGTATCCAAAGTCAAAAGAACTCTAAATAATCGTCGGGAATTGTTGGGTAATTGTGTCAGAAGTCATAAAAGCTTTTTCGATTCATGAAGATCGTGTCAGAAGTCAAAAAATGTTAAAGTAGGCGTCAGTATTATGTCCAAAGTCAAAAATTCTTAAATAATAGTTGGAATTGGTTAAGTAATCGTCAGGTTTGTGTCATAAGTCAAAAACGCTTTTGGGATTTGTTTGGCTCGTGTTAGATTTCAAAAAATGTTCGTCCGAATTATGTTTAAACTTTAAAGTCGAAAAGTTTGAAATATTTGTTGGATTTTGTTTGGTAATCGTCAGGATTTTGTCAGAAGTCAGGAAGAATTATTGTCGAGTTTCGGTTGGTAATCGTCAGGTTTGTTTACGAGGTCAAAAATTTTTTAAGATTCGTTAGACTTGTGTTAGAAGTCAAAAAATGTTTAAATAGTCGACAGGATTGTATACAAAGTAAAAAAAAACATTAGGCTTTGCTTGGTAATTATAAGATTTCTAAAAGAAGTCAAAACAGCTTTTGCCAGTGTCAGAACGTATAAGTTTTGTTTAGGACAATAAGGGGCACTTGTCCCCTTTGGATTTCAGCACATAGCACATACACTGTTAAAAATAAAAAAAAATACCAAATTAAGAACTTTCCACCCACCTCTTTTTTAAATTCAGCGTACTTCCACAATCTTGCCCCACCCCCTGCATAAAAGTCTGCCGACGCCTATGCATCGGTTCTTTGTGAAAATATTTATTTTCTTTATTGAATTATCTTTACCATAAGTTTTTAAACCGTTTATAGTCTTCTTTACTTTTCCAAAAACTTTAGTAATCGCACTTACTGCGTAGCCTTACTACTTTCAATGGCGAGTAAAACGTTTTCACCGACAAAACAAATTACGCAATTTTAACTCACAAGTAAGAAAGTTTGCATATATTCAAGTAGTGATTTTTTTTCCAAAATTATATCAGCTTTAAAATAAAATTACATATATTTTTCAAAAAATGTAAAAACAAAGATACTCAGTGATTACTTTATAAAATAATTTGGGATTCTACTCCAAGTGGTAATAGCAACCAATGAGCGAGTGTCAGATTTTTGTTCAATAAGGGGGCTTAAGTAAAGTAAAAAATTAATAATTATTTCGTACCTCAGTTGTAAACTTTGCTAAACGTAAATTATATCCTTATAGTTAAAATTAATTAAAAATAAAATGTTCTCCTCGTATGAAATAATATTTTTTTATTAAATTATATAATTTTATTGCTTTATTAGAATTATAAATGCTTTTAATGCCTGAATAATGTAATAATGTATTATTGTATTTCATATTTAATTTACCTGTTATGTAATAAACATTTAAAATCGTAAAAAAATTATGAATTTTATAATAAATTTCTTTAGGCTAAATAGTACAAAAAAATTATTTGTCATATTACATCACATATCTAAAAAACTAAGATGTATAGAAAATCTTAAGAGTAAATGAGCAATAACTATTAAAAACTCTTTATTGTCAAAAACATATTGATTATAAACATAAATTAAAAACTAATAAATTCCTATCAACATAACAAATAAATTATATTGCATTAGTCAGTATTTGTAATACATACTTTTTTTATTTTTTAGAGCAACTCATTCACCATGAATTCCTACAGATGCGCTGCATTTTTATTTATCTACAATCACGTGCGTGGTATAGAATTTAACAGTCCCGAAGATGCAATGCTGCGATCGGTAACAAATTTCCAAAATTTTTGTATCTTGCACTAAAAGTATTATTCTCAGCCTGAACTTATTGCAAAATATGGTTATCCCATTGAATCACATGAAGTAAAAACTGAAGATGGTTACATTTTAACTCATCACAGAATCCCTCATGGAAAAAATTCTTCTTCTCACTTAGAAAAGCCCGTTATTTTGCTTCAACATGGATTGCTAGGGTCGTCATCAGATTGGATTTTAAAAACACCACCAAATGCTTTAGGTAAATTATCAAAAACTCTTTTTAAACTGCAGACCTAATATCCACAATAACATTAAAATCGGTGGATTTAAAAAAAATAATATTTTTCTGTATTTAATAATTATTATTCTGTAAATATTTTATAGCAATAAACATTTTTTGTAATATTAATACTTTAAAGTTATTGTTGCGCAGGTCAAAAACGCGTAGACAAAACCGCGCAGGACAAAATCGCACAAGGACAAAAGCACGCGAAGACATAGCGCGCAGGATAAAAGCGCACAAGGTCAAAATCACGCCAGGACAGAAGCGCGAAAGGACATAAGCGAGGAGTACAAAAGCGAGAAATGGCAAAAGCATAGAGATATACTTACACGCATAATAGTAATAATTTTAGGAAAAGTATAAGGACCAAACTGACATTTTTTTTTAATTGACAACCACAGTTGTTTATCCTTGCGCGTTTTTATCCTGTGCGCTTATGTCCTGGCGCGCTTTTGTGTGCACTCTTTTATCTGCGCGTTTTTGTCCTGCGCGCTTTTGTCTGGTCACCGTACAAGAGTTAGAATTCTACAAATTTGATTTGTTATAGAATAGAAGCTTGTAAACTTTACCTAATAAAGAACATTCATTTTATTCTTTCACACATAGTTTTAGCGTTTAGCATGATTGGCTAACTAACTAAAAATTATTTATTATGAAGTAATTCGTTAGGACGTATGCAGCCACTCACGCATAACTATAGATCGCAGATATTTCACTAATTTTCAAGAGAAAAACGCAAATGTGGAATTGGTACCCAGAGCGAAATGCGAATTTAGTTTTAAAGCTGGTGACTCTTAATACTACCCTCATCCCTTGCTTGGGAAAGTCCTTAAATAGTATTATTACAATACGAAGGGTTTTTTATTTTTTATTTTTTAATTATTCTGCATAAAATGGAAAGCTCCATAATTTTGATGTAGTAACTTGATGAAAAATATTCAGACTTGTACACTTCTACAGATTTTTTTTATGTTTTTCCCTATAAATATATAATCTATTGAAATCACTTCTTAGGATACATGTTGGCCGATGAAGGATACGACGTTTGGATGTTAAACACGCGCGGTAACGAATATTCAGAAAAACACCAAAACCTGCACCCAATTTACCAACGCAGATCATTTTGGAACTTTTCATGGCACGAAATCGGAATTTACGATTTACCAAACTCCATCGATTACATTTTACAATTAACGGGAAAAGATAAACTCTTCCACATAGGCCATTCACAAGGCACCACATCGCTTTATGTTATGTTATCAGAAAAACCCGAATACAACGAAAAAATTATTACTCACATCAGTTATTCACCAATCGCTTTTCACAAACATACTATTAGCCTTTTATTTAGAGCTTTGGCACCTGTGGAAGCAATGGGAGGCGTAAGTTTATTCATATTGCACATTTTTAAAAAAGTTATAGCAAAATTTTTAATTTGTTTTACAAAAGTTTGTATAATTTACTATAAAATTGTAAAAACTTCAGCACATTTTTTGTAATTTTTAACAAAATGTGGTTTTAAATTAATTTTTGCAAAATCAACACAAATTTTTGTACACAATTTGTTAAATTTTTTTTTGCAAAATTTGTGCAGACATTTTTTATTTATTTTTATTTAAAATTGAAATTTTTAGTTGGCTGCATTAAAACTTTTTATTGGTGAATTTAATTTTGCACCCAGCACCAGTTTCATGCGATTCTTATCATCAGCCACTTGCGCAAAGAGAGGTAAAACTCAATACTTTTGCTCGAGTCTATTTTATTGGATCATGGGTTACAATCCATCACAAATGAACACCACAATGTTACCTGTGATTTATGGACATTTTCCTGCTGGATCTTCAATGATGCAAATGGCACATTACATCCAAGAAATTAATTCTGGTAACAGTTATTTAAATTATTGTTTTTATTTCATTGAAAGTAATGCAGACCCATCAAGAATAGTTAATAACCACGTGGCCGCGAAGGTAGGCAACCCAAATAACATTTTGCATTTTAATGTTGGTTATCATTTGCAACCTATTACACGTTTGAACATTTTAATCATTGGTGTTCGTTGTTACTCACAGACAGGGTTTATTTGCGTTTTACCCATGTATTTAAGGTGTTGAATGTTCATCAGATTTAATAAACCGTCGTTTACCAGTGACAATGATTAAGTTAACAGTTTTACCAACTTATGTTAGTTTTGTGGCCTAACTGCAAGGTCAGGTGATTATCACTTATTTTTGACTTCTCTGTGGATAAAAGTATTCTACGATTTTATTATTTTTTTTTTTAGTTTATTGCATTATTTAATTATTTAGTTATTTTCTTAGTTAAAATTGTTTTAGGCAAATTTAGACAATTTGATTATGGATATTCTGGCAATCTGAAAAAGTATAACCAAACGTATCCTCCTGATTATAAATGTGGAAATATTAAAGCTCCAATTTATACGTTTTATGGAGGAAAGGATTCGTTTGCTCAAATTCAAGATGTGGAAAAGTTCCATGGATTATTGCCAAATCTACAGGAGAAATTTTTTATTCCAAACTGGGCTCATATGGATTTCTTATATGGAATCGATGCAAAAACTGAAGTTTACAAAAGGACATTGAAATTACTGAATCAGAGTATTTCAAATAATGAAACGTAAATTTTAAGTGCAATTTGTGATATTTTTTTTCTGTTATATTATTTAATTAATAAGTGGATATTATTTTTATTACTGAAATAAAATTATAAAATTCGTAGAAATA
>JARJDX010012292.1:0-15285 GCA_030264735.1 Gymnusa sp. GC000175
AATGGGGCACCTTGGGAATCTGCGAGTTCCCCTTCGTACCTGTTATTGATGGAGCGTTTTTAGATGAACATCCAGTGCGAGCTTTGGCTAACAAGAATTTTAAGAAAACTAACATTTTAATGGGATCCAACACAGAGGAAGGTTACTATTTTATAATCTATTATCTCACAGAGCTTTTTAAGAAAGAAGAGAATGTTTACGTGAATAGGCAAGAATTTCTAAGAGCCGTCACAGAACTTAATCCTTATTTCAATGCCGTCGCTAGACAAGCCATCGTGTTCGAATATACGGATTGGCTTAATCCCGACGATCCCGTCAGTAATAGGGATTCCTTAGATAAAATGGTTGGAGATTATCAGTTTACTTGTAACGTAAATGAATTTGCTCATCGTTATGCAGAAACGGGTAATAATGTTTACATGTATTACTTTAAACACAGAACGATTGCCAATCCCTGGCCTTCCTGGACCGGCGTTATGCACGCTGATGAAATTAATTACGTATTCGGGGAACCTTTAAATCCCACTAAAAGTTACACGGCCCAAGAGGTTGATCTCAGTCGCAGGATTATGAGATACTGGGCCAATTTCGCCAAGACGGGCAATCCTAGTCTTTCACCCAATGGTGTTTGGACGCCTACTTTTTGGCCTCTGCACACGACTTATGGTCGGGAGTTTTTAACCCTCGATGTTAACTCCACGGCGACAGGTCGAGGTCCTAGACTTAAGCAGTGTGCCTTCTGGAAGAAATACCTACCTCAACTTACACAAATTACAAGTAAGTAGATTTCACAACTCTTAAATTATATCAAATGTATGTAATTTTAAACGTGAACGATGTGAGTAATGACTTTAAAATTGATCCTTAAAAAGCATTTAAGCGGGTAATAAAAACTTTATAAGAAAAAGCAATAATTTAAAAAGCATTTTCATGCAGACCGTAATATTCTTGATTATTAGATGATTCGTTAGAATCCTATTGGGATTTTACGTTTGGAAAACTTTTAATATTTCCATCCGCGTTTGTGTTTGCTTGGAAGTTTTACTAACAATTATTGGAAATCTCTCTTTCAAACAGTGCCATAATTGTTTTCTCTTACTTTTTGTCCCTCTATAGGGACCTAATCGAATTCTAGTGGAGATTTGAAAGACAATAAAGAAATGTCCTTTGCTGATTTTATTATTAACCGCGGAATAATACCGAGTAACGCCCGCGTTAAAACTTAAATTGCAAAGGAAATTGAACGATACTTTTTGCAGCGTTATCGAATAGTTTATTTCTGAAAGTATGGAAAATATGAAAGTCGTGGGATTATCCGGCGGGGGTTCGGTTTGAAATAATTAGGTATTATGTATTCCTCGGATGAAGCAGTAGGTCGTTTCGAACTCGAGCCAGTCTGCAGTCTTTCTGCTGTAGTAGCAAATGGATATACTTAATTTTGCATATAACCACAGGTCACATACATTATTACCTTAGACTCGACTTTTCATACAATTTTTCTAAACTAAAAACTTTCAAGACAACTTTATTAGCTTCAAACTTAATCTAAGTACAGAAATATGTAATAAAATAGTAATTTGGCAGATATTATCCAATTATTTTAACAAACAAGATAGGTATCTTAATTTAAACCAAATTATTTTTTTGTAATATTTTTATCCTAAATATAAAAAGTACGTATAATGTTATTTTCTATAATTTTAATAATCATTCAAAACTAGTATGTAGTAGCAAGTAATGATGATGATTAGGTCTAAAAAGTAATAAAAATCGTGTCAACAGAATAATAAAAGGTATTATCATAAATATAAATTAGGCTTAAGGGTAATCAAGAAAAAGTGACAAATGTGAAATAACAAAAACAAACAAGGCTATAAGGAATTAATTTTAAAACTAGTAATTATTACAAAAAATTAAAATTTCGCAAAATACAAAGTAATCAAAAATGAGTGATAAACACGTGACTTCGTAGTCAGGCTACCCAACTTCTTCTTAATAGCGTGCTTTATCCGTTTCGGATATTAGCGATCATCATCACGATCTTGGGCAGTGAAGCTCAGCGGTCTAGGCATCCGGCTGCTGAGTGCAAGATCGTGGGTTTGCGCCCCAAAGCATGCAAAAATATTTATTTAAATATTTAAATGCACTGCACTGCCCCAACTCTTCAAGCCACCTTGCCAGCGTGAGGTTTTATAGCTAAAACCTTCTCTGGTCCAGAGTTAGATGAGAAATCATGTAACTACAGTGGTTCGGAATCCACTCTAAACTGTAGGTCCACTTGTAATGCAAGTTGCCAGCAATACAGGCTGCATTAGAGGCTATGCTCTAGGAATGGCGTCTTAAGCTAACGACGAACGACGACGATCACGATCTTCACCTTGTCTACTGCATTACGAAAAAGTTGTACCGAAGTCATGCCAAATCACTGGCGCAAATTTTTAACCCAGGAAAATCTTCGTCTTCCCAGATCTCTTCTTTCCAGCACCTTTCCTTCCAGAATAAGTTGGAGTATTCTGTAACTATCTTTGTGTCTCATCACGTGCCCGATGTTTTCCAGTTTCCTAACCTTCACTGCGGTCAGCGCTTCCCTTTCCTTACCCATTCTCTGCAGAAACTCTTCGTTACTAATGTGCTCTTTCCATGAGATATTGAGGACACAATTTAAAGGCCTCGAGTTTTTTCTTCGTTTCTTTAAATAAAGTCCAGGATTTGACGCCGTACATTAGTATTAAGAAAACATAGCAGCGCAGAATTCTGATCTTAAGTTGCAAGCTCAAGTCTGAACTATTAAACACTTTTCTCATCTGAACAAACGTCGTTCCTGCTCTTTTAATCCTGCATTTGTTCTCCACGGAGTGATACCAGAGTTTATTCACGCATGTGCCTAGATATGTGTATTTATTCTCTTGATTAATGATTGTGTTGTTAAGAGTCATAGTCTGTGGTGGTGGGTTATCTTTGGTGACAACCATGTATTTGGTATTTTTGAGATTGAGATTTATTCCGTACTTCTCGCTCGCTAATTTGATCTTTTCCATCATCATCTAAAGTCCTTGAGCCGAACTCGCCTGTATAACAAAGTCGTTCGTATATCTTAAGTTGTTAATTCTCTCACCGTTGACCGTTATTCCTTCCTCCACACCGTCCAAAGCTTCTTAAATATTTCCTTCGAGTGTTTATTTGGTCTTTTTGAGATTGAGATTTATTCCGTACATTTTGCTGGTTAATTTGATCTTTTTCATCATCATCTGAAGTCCTTGGGCCGTACTCGCCAATGTAACAGAGTCGTCCGCATATCTTAAGTTGTTAATTCTTTCACCGTTGACCGTTACTTCTTCCTCCACACCGTCCAAAGCTTCCCTAAATATTTCCTCCGAGTATTTATTTGGCCTTTTTGAGATTGAGATTCATTCCGTACTTTTCGCTGGCTAATTTTATCATTTCCATCATCATCTGAAGTCCTTGTGCCATACTCGCCAATGTAACAGAGTCGTCCGCATATCTTAAGTTGTTAATTCTTTTAACGTTGGCCGTTATTCCTTCCTCCACACCGTCCAACGCCTCCTTAAATATTTCCTCCGAGTATATGTTAAATAATGTTGGTAAAAGCACATCTTTGCGAATTTGGATATTTCCTTTGTTGTGGTCTTCAACTAGTGCTTCTGCCGTCTGTTGCCAGTAGAGATTTGCTATTATGCGAATGTTCTTGTCGTCGACTCCGGTGGTGCGGTGGTCTTTAGCATCTTAAGTAATTCACCCGATCGTACGCTTTGCTAAAATCGATTAGGCACAGGTGTACATTGCAGTTAACATCTCTGCATCTCTACATTCGGCGCAAATGGTGCTTCTCTGGTACCTAAAGCCAAATTGCGTTTCTTCAATATGGTCCTCGCATTGTCGGTATATTCGGCGGTGTTTAATTTTGAGAAATATCTTAAGAGCGTGGCTCATTATTCTTATATTCATCGCATTGCTTTGATGTTGGCTTTTAAGGAATAGTAATAGAAGTGGATGATGAGCCATTCTTCGAGTATTTTTCCCGTACCATATATTAAATTATATAGGCGAGTTAGCGTATTTATGCCATTTTCGTTGAAACTAATTAATTTCATCGGAATTTAAGTCTGGGCCTACCGCTTTTTAATGTGTTTATCGCCTTTTCAACCTTCTCCTTTGTTATTTGATGTCCAGTATAGACGTTCTTCATTCCGGACGAGAGTCTTCAAAAAGCTTGTGAATGTAGTCGTCCACATCGATATTTTCTTTTTGGTGTCTCTGATCTCATTTTCACTTTCGTCAACAAGTCTTCTCTGTACTATGTTCCTTCTAGTACCCGCGGCTTTCTTTATCTTGCGATGCACATTAAAATGGACATGTCTCTTCTGCAGTTCTTCTATTTCTAGAAATTCGGCTCTCTTCAGTTCTTCTTTAGCCTTCCTGATATTTTTCCTTATTTTTTTATTTAGTTCTTTATATTTCTCTTGGTCCTTTCCTTTAAGCATCCTTCTATCATTTATCATTTTTAAAATGTCAGTTGTCATCCATTCTTTATGTTTTTCTGTTTTCTTTTGTGGTACATGTTCATTAATTATATCATAGAGTGCGTGTCTGATGATTTCCCATTCCTGTTCTACGCTTGGATCTCCTGTGCTAATTCTTCCGAAGCTTTTGGTTACCGAGTTTGTTATGATTTTCCAGAGGTTGACGTCTTTTTTTAACTTTCTTATGTCGCACATTGGGTATGGTGCTTGTTGGTTCTTTTTTGTCTTTTTAAGTCTTAGCTTAAATGATGCCACAGGAGGTTTGTAATCAGAATTTGCATCTGCTCCCGGATATGGTTTATTAAATTTATGCTATTTTGAAATCTCTGGTTGAGATTTATATAGTCAATTTGGTTTCTGACTACTTTCTGAGTGGTATTTGCTGGTGATGTTCATGTATACAGGCGTCTGGAAAGTTTATAAATCGTATTTGTGACTACAAGTTCTTCCTCTCTGCAGAATTGGACAAATCTATCCCCTTTCTCATTTCGTGATCCAAGTCCATACGGTCCGACTATACTGTCTATTTTTCCTTGTCCAATTTTAGCATTGACATCACCCATTACTAGTGTAACCTCTTTTTTTTTGTTGCTTTTAGAACATGCTTTATCCGTTTATAAAGTTCTTCTACCTCTGTGCCATCCTTATCTGCAGTCCTATCCATTTCTTGTACAATGTTGTAAATCTTTCAATTTTTCGAGCATTCTTCTAGCTTCGCCAATAAAGTCTGATGTAAGCACAATATCGTCGCCGAAGCACAAATGGCTTAGTTTTTTTCCGTCTAAGTTAACCCCCATATGTTCGAGGTTAATCTTTTTAAACTTGTGTTCCAGCAGTGTTGTGATCAATTTAGGCGAGATGTTGTCTCCCTGCCGTACCTCTCTTTCTATGCCGAACTTGTTGGTGTCTTCATGCAGTCTCACGCATGCAGTTGCATTTCTATATAGGTTCTTTATTAGTGCGGAGTATCTGTGGTCTATACGGCTATCGGCTAGTGCTTCAATGAGTTTTCGTTGGTTTACGGAATCCAACGCCTTTTCATAATCGACAAATATGAGGATTGAAGGTTTGTTATACTTGACACACTTTTCAATTAGTGATTTGAAGGTGGTCCTTTGTGCCAAAACCTGTTCTAAAACCTGCCTGTTTCTTAGGTTGGTAAAAGTCTAGCTTAGATGTTGATCGCTTGGTTAATATCTTCATGAACAGCTTGAACATATGTGGAGGGAGGCTGATAGGCCGGTAGTTTGCAAGATTTGTTGGGTTTCCTTTTTTGTGCATGATAATAATTAACGCGTCCACTTTGTCGGGATGTCCTTCTCAGTGAGGCACTTGTTCAATCGTTGTTCATATTTTTGATTCTTGTTTTTCGGTTGGGTTGGATCTTTTTTTATTTATGTTTAGCACTACTTTTGACCTGACCATACGGTGGTCGCTGACAACTGAGCACTTGTTTAGTGCCGTGACATCTTGTATTATGCTCTTCCTATTGCTTATGATGTAGTCTAGTTTATTTTTTGCGACTCCATTTGGGCTCCCTTATATCCATTTTCGTGTTCTATTTTTTTTAAATGTGTTCATTGCGTAAAGGCTATACTGTAGTAGGAATTCCAATAGTCGTTTCCCCCTATCATTCCTTTGACCGAGTCCGTAGTTTCCAATGAAGATTTCTTCTTCTTCTTCTTCTTCTTGCTTTCTGCCTATTTTCGCATTAAAGTCGCCAATTTAAAGTGAGTATTGGGCCTTGGAGTGTTTCATAGCTGTGGCAACGTTCTTAAAGCTCTCGGCTTCATCGTTTGTGTGGCTAGTCGTGAGGACATACGCTTGCACGATTCTTAGAATGTACCTTCTGTTTATTTTAAGTGCCTACTACTTTTATAATTCTATATACATAATCAAAGTAAACTTTGCTCTCCTCAATACTTTCAAATTTTACTTTCTTCTTTGTTTAATTTTCCATTTACCTACAGTCAATGGATCACGCAATTTTGAAAAAAGTACACGTGCCAACAGTTAAGTCATAATATCTGCTGACTTCCGACATTTAACGCAATATTTAAAAACTCCTTGTAGATGTTTTTCCCGTGCAAAATAATACCGTACTTCTATATATTTCGACTTCTTATGGAATTTTGGATTTTTACCCAAATTAACGCCACTAACATTTTGTAGCGCTGGTATTTTGACTACTTTGGAAATTTCATTTAACATTCGGGTTAGCCTCTTTCGCTCCCTTAATTACAGCAACAAATTCCACCTCTGTTGTCGATAATGCCACAACTCTTTGTTTTTTACTCTGGTTAAGTAGCTCCGCCATTAAACATGCTAACCATTCCGGATATTGATCTCTTCGTCTCTGCCACCAGCAAAATCAGCGTCTGTATCTATTTCTGGTATACCTGGCTTTTAATCAATCAGCTTTGTACAGTAGTTCGTAATAAGAAGTACCTCGCAGATAGTTGGATATTTTTTTTGATGGATTGCCAGTCTGCCTTTGTTGGGTTTTCCAACTTTTGAGAACCTTTTCCTACAGCAAAGGTAATATCAGGCCTTGTCTCAGTTATCAAGTACATGCAACTTATTACTGCTTTTCGGTAAGTTATTTCAACAGCAGCTTCTTCTACATTACTTACCGCTTCCTTTTTTACAATAGGTACAACAACTTTATTTGCTTCATTTCTTCTAAATTTCTCCAAAATTTTCTTTGTGTATCTCATCTGGTGCATAAAATTTGATTCGTCCTTTTTACATTAGATCTGTGTTTCTAAGAAACAATTTAGGAATCCAATTTTTATTAAAGTAAAAAAAGTTCTCGAAGAGAATGATCAATCTGCTCGTCGTTAGTTCCAACAACAACCAATCATTATTGGTGGCCATATACGTTATGGCCACCAATAATGTTTGTCCATTTTTTTTACGTACAAACAAACATGGTTAATATACAGTTGATACTTTTAGTCCATAGTTATTTAAAAATTCTTAAATTCCAGCATCTAGGTGCTTGTGTTAGTCCATATAAACTGCGCTTTAATTTGCACATTTGACCAGTTCCATCATCGAAACCCTCCGGATGTCGCATATATATTTCCTCGTCCAGTTTTTTGTTCAAAACCGCGGTTTTTACATCAAACAGTTAAAGCTTAAGTCTCTCGTTGGCAAAAACACTCAATACAGTTCTTATTGCATCAAATCTGGCAACTGGACTAAATTCCTCGCCGTAATCAATACCTAACTTCTGCACATAGCTCTTTGCTACCATTCGTAGCATAGCATAGCTCTTTGCTACCTTGTATCTTTCAATATTACCATCACAGCGACAATCTGTCAGTTTTTTTTCCTCTGGTAACTTAGACAGCTCCTATACGTCATTGTCCGCATATAACCGCATTTCTTCTCTTTTCCATTGTAGATTGTCATGCGATTTCATGTCTTCTTTGTAAGAATTCAAATTATTTTCATCAGATGTATCTAAGCTTGCCTAATTCAAGTGTGATGGTCGTCTAATTTTTTTGTCGGCCACGCAGACTATGACCACTACCACTGTTGTTCAGTTTCTACCATTCTTCTTGACTTAAGCACAAAATTTTTATTCTATTGTTCTTCCTCTCGCTCGTGAGTTTTACATATCGGCAGACCTAACCAAGCGATGCTAGCAGATTGAAAAATATTGTCTGGCGCGAACTGGATGTCACGCTCAGTATCAATTTATTTGTTGATGGCACAAATACCTGATTCCCATCCTCATCACCGCAGTAGCGGACTAAACATCGCTTGACGCTCTTACGATCCTATTTTTTGCGCTACTGTTTTGGAACATGTATGAAACATTCCTGGCCAAACATTTTCATGTGATTGATTTCAGGAGTATCTTTGTTATTACACAGCTCATACGGGCTTTTGTCTTCAAGTGTTGTTGGACCAGTATGGTTCAGAATGTAAACTGCTGTATTCACAGCCTTAGCCCACAGCTTGATAGGCAAATTTTTCGCATGCAGTATTGATCTGTCGCATTCGACCAACATTCGATTGTCACCAGTAGCATTTTGTTAAGGTGTGTAAGACATTGACAATCGAATATCAATTCCTGGTTCTTTAACAATTTTTCCCACTTTGATTATCGCTCTGAAGAAATGCGAGAGCGATACCGGAGTAGTGCTTTTGAAAGCCAAGAGAGGAAGTTCTTGAAATGGCCAGAGTTTAGTGAGGTATTATCTAGGGGTAGTCCTAGGGCGAGTCCACACACGGCCCCCAGGTCACTCGGAAAGCTATTGTGCCTAATGCATTCACTCATTAACCTCTCACAAAAAAAAACTGCTTAAATTTCTCGGATACTTCAGACTTGGCTATGTGTAAATTATTCTTCGAAATTTCGTGAAGTCGTCCTTGAAGCATACAAAGTAAAGCACCAACTAGTGATTTTTCTGTTATAGATCCACAGACATCTGCACTTATCATCTCTCCTAGCATTTTTGCTCGATTCTTTTAAGTTTAAAATCTTTTCCTGTGTTGTTTACCAAACACACAACCTTCACATAATTCTTCGTTATCAAATTTTACCTCAATACCATAACGCCTTAATACCTGCCTCTCACTTTGATGTCCTATTCGTTCATCTGCAGTTGTAAGGTGTCTGCTTTGCACACATTAGGCACATGTGGTAACTTCGTTTGCGTATTCAAAATCATCAAATCGTTTACAAGCTGACCAGTTAGAAAAATTTGGCCATTTTTCTTACATTGCGTTCCATGAATGTCCGTGGGCCATTGATACCATTTGTACAACGAAACAGACTAACAGTAAAAATAAATTGGCTCCAATCTCCGTTACATTCCACACATCTTCAAGGTGATTGGTAATCCACTTTTCGTTAAGTAACATTTGTACAATGATAATTGCGTAACTTATTGCCTTGGTTATTGTTCCATCACCCATTTCCACTTCTCTTGCAGTTGAGAACGCTTTGTAGGTCAGAAAATACTCTTGATTGGCAGTCATGTATGCTGTACCTCTACTTTGGTTTATCCATCGATGTCGATCTAATTTTTAGATTATACATAAATGCCGAATATACAAACACAACACTTTTTTTTTTCTTGTTTTGTAGAACTTCCAGTCACAACTTTTGCAGTTTTCGTTGATTTCACTTTTGGACAATTTCTTTGATTCTTTTCCATTTTCTTAGATTTGAAACATTTATTACTGTTTATATCTTACTTTGTGCAAGACCGTGGGTTCGCGCCCCACAGCATGCAAAATATTTAAATGTCCAACACTGCCCAACCCACCTTGCCAGCGTGGGGTAATATGTCTAAAAACTGTCTCTGGTCCGGAGTTAGATGGAAAATAATGTAACTACAGTGGTTCAGAATTTACACTACCAACTGTAATATAAGTTCCCAGGATTACAGGCAGTAAAGAGGCTATGCGCCAGGAGTGGCGTCCTAAAAAGCTGACGTAAATATCTTTCTTTAGTTCTTCACGTTTTGAATAAGATTTCTTTATATCAAACCTTGCCACTATAGCAGTCGAAGACTTTCACAGCCGAATTATGCAGCCATTTTTGAACGCTTTAATAATTTGTCCATTGTTCTCTTATGTAGTGCCGTTGCACTTGTTGAAAATTGTTGTATTTAGCTGGCAGCGTGGTTATAATACGTAACATTAGCAGCTGTTGTTTCATCTTATTACTTAAATCATGAAAATCTCTTTGTGAAACAGATGTGCCCCAATATACCAACATTAGGGTCCTTTTTTGTTGCAAAAAAGCTTTTCTGCTGCAAAAAATACTTTTTTCTAGCCGATCAAGACTATGTCCTGTACTCTGTTCATAAATAGACATTAAACGTGGCTATAGTACATTCACTGACTGTATGACACCTAACATGTTATACCCTTCATCTGATAAAAAATTTGTAATTATCGCTCAGTTGGTAATTACAAATTCTTTACGGGCATCATTTCTCTCAAAGACATGTGGTACTTTCCTATGCTCTTTTATTTTGTCAGCCACCACTTTATCTAAATCCGTTGGACGTCTCACATCACTTATTTCTATATCTACCATGTCCATGGCATTTGAGCAAGAATGTTTGGTGCTTCCATTTTGTCAAATTCTCCGTTACCTTACTTCCATTTATTTGATTTACTTTTTGAAAATTTTGTGATGTGACCTTACATTTTTTATAGACTCTCCTATTCACAAAAATATTGTCTATCCAATGATATCAAAAACCATGTTGTCATTAAAAAAATGTAAGTGGCGCCACCACTCGGAAACAATTGTTACTAACAAATCAAAAATATCGTCATAATGTGCACTGTTAGATAATATATGCAACCTTTAAATATCTTTTTTTAAATCGCATGCGTATTCCACATCGCTTGGTGTAAAACGCATGGTGACGGACCCTGTATGTCTATCATATTGTTTTTTTAAATACCTACTACTTTTAAAATACTTTATACATAATCAAAGTAAACTTTACTCTTTTAATTAATTTTCATAAATCCAATCCATTTATTTCAGCCTATTGTAACTTTCAATCATAAAGAGCACAACATTTTTTTATACCTAGGAAATTAATGATATATAACATTCTAGAACGATGTTACTCAATGTGTCGCTGCAGGACAAAGCCATCATAAAAGAAACTTCTTCCTACCTGTTTTGAAATTAATGATTACGACAAGAACTTTTTATTTAATACGACACAAGGCACCCCACTTACGTTGCTTATTTTTTCGCATCGAGCAACTGAAAAAAATAAAATAAAATAAATCAGCAGACACAGGGCTCGTATATTTTCTTTCAAACGACGGGTAATATATTTATTATTTCATAGGTAAAAGAAAAAAAATTGTTTCGTGTCGATAGTCGCTTTAGCATTTCCGCAATTTCTCGCTCCGACATAAAACTCAAAGCAATAAAGTGTGTAAAACAACCCTCGAACTCATTTCCTTAAACCGTTTTCAGTAACCGTTTTCTTAACATTACACATGGCACGTTATTAAAATATATAACAGATGGGACATTAAGAAATAATTAAATCTGCAGAAATACTACCATTTTAAATTTTTGTTTTAATTAAAGTAGTTAAGGGTGGGGTATCCACAAGTATTACAATCAACGCATTAGTAACTATATGGTTATGTAAATAAAATTTTATTTTTGTTGCAGCTGAGATACAGAACACGCCATCTAACAAGCCGTGCACGAGTTCTTCAGAAAGTATAAATCATTCGTTGGTAACAATGATTATGTTAACCTTCCTGCTGGCGCATCATCAGCAGCGACCTCTAAACGTGTAGAGAGGATAATATTTCAACCAAAGGGAACATCTTTAAAAAGGGTGAAGAATCATCACCATATTGGTGGTGACAAAATGGGTTTAGAAAATATTTCTGCTTTTTGCTACATAGAGTCAATGCTTGTGACGTAATATTTACCACGACGTATAATGTTTAATGCACCTAAAAAAAGGCGAAATTGTCGGTGCAGTGATGAACAATTTATTAAAAAAAAAAGTCGTGATTTTTGCTTCGATTCAATGTTCACCCGGCCTACAGGTGGCTGCAATGCGATTGGAATTGTCGAATCGCGCTGACGAAAGACTTTATATAAAAAAAGCATTTTAATTTAGAATTGTTCAAAAAATATTAAAACACAAGGTGTATAGGACCAGACGTCAAACAAAAAGTAAGCTTTTTAGCGGCTTATTAAATCGTAATAGGGCCTATCACATATTTATTATAGTCACTATCACCAAATGCGTGCGATCTCAATCTGAAAATTTTCGCTTCCATTTGAAATTTTCCCATTTGAGCGTACCTCAAAGTCCAGGGCTGTGCAAAAAAATTAACGAAGTTCCCGTCTATTTTACAAAAGTGCGCCCAAAGTATACCAGCAAAGATGCATTTTCTTCACTTGATAGTGACTGCACACTAAATCCCCGTGTGTAAGTAAGTAAAAACATTGCCAACTCCTAATATGAAAAAAAACTCTAGCTATGCTACTTATATCTTTGCTGCCTTATGAACTCAATAGTTGACAAATAAAACTATTAAAAATATCTCTCTAAAATAATCCTAGTAAAAAAAATGAAAACTAGTAGAGATAGTACTCTAGTGCCTCCGCATATTTAGTATTAGCATGCTGGGTACGTATCTTATAGTTCCAAGGCTGAAAATCCCGGACTCACAAAGGAAGATAATCCGAAAAGGCACGAGCTACTTATAATTTCTTTGAAATAAAATATACACTTACCTTCCTTTGTGAGTCCGGTTTAGGGGCAGTAAAACTATATGCGTACGTGGCAAGCCGCCATTTTACTTGTTAAGCTCGCCCCGCGTTTACTACTCAAAACATATCCAGATGATGGTGCAAAATAAAACTATCTAAAATAAACATAAAAAAATATAAATATACTCTCGCAATGAATATATGTATTACTTATGAATTATGTTTAGCAGATTCAGTGTTATGTAAATGTAGGAAATCCCAAAAAAAAGGAATTATGGAGCCCAAAGATCACACACACACTGTAGATAAGTGTTTAGTTTAAGTTAGTTTTTGGCGCTGAAATGGCAATGCTTATTAAATTAAATTACTAAAACAAAGAAAACAATTGAATATAATTATTATCACAAGAAAGTAGGGTTTGTATCAGCAGTTGGATGTTTGGATAAATATTTGCTTGTTGGTGCAAATCCTCTTAATCGACCAGTAATCTTGTACATTTTGTAATGTTGTCGTAGATTTTCATATGCACTGGATGTGAGTAGTTTTTAATAGTCGTTTTTTGTCGTATTTGATTTTTGATAGGAAATACTTTTTGCGCCTACGCTCATCGATGCATTCCACACGGATCAACCGTCTTGAGCCAGGCTCAAATAGAGTAAGTCAAAATATGCATGCACTTTTGCAAAAAAATTAAAAAACAACTAATTTGCCCTATAATTATAGTAAAACTTTACGATAAGGCATTTTTAATATGAAATTTTAACAAAACTTAGGTATAATAATTAAAATTTTAATAATATGAATTTTTTTTAGATAATAAGCAGGTTTCAAGTATTTTCTATCTCAAAAATCGAGTATTATGTTTGGTGTTCCAAAACAATGGACATATCATAAAATTAGGTTAGGTTATAGTACTAAAAAAAAAACAAAATATAAATAATAAACATATCCTTGCTTTCTATACACTGTATATGATATTAAGCTGAAATTTAGGCGAAAAAAAATTGGATCGTTTGGAAATTACAAAACTTCCAATTCGTTTTAAGCGCCAAATTTTTGTAGTTTCTGAAAAATCCGCACGAATAATACAAAACATTGGCTTGCCCAGTTCTTCCAAGTTCTACTTTTAAATAAATAAATTATAATATTGGAGTTAACTACTATTTTACAATTAAAAAGCCTAATAGAAACAGCGAAAAAAAACTAATAAATGAAATTATTAAGTCCAAAGCAATTATATTTAAGCTTAAATAAAAAAAACAAAGTCAGCGCACGAGCGCTAATGTTTAGTTTTTAAGTTGAACTTTTTATATTAAATAGTTTATTAAATTTGTTATTTAAATATTCCTAAAAAATGTAGATGAAAAAATCTGTTACTAGCACAATATTGTTATAAAAAAAAATATTAATAACAATAATTTGTTCCAATATTGTTAATTTCTTATTATAATGTATAAATTTTTAATACTCACGTTGAATTAATTTTTAGGTTTAGAAACCCGACCTGAATTGGCCTCATTTTCTGTCTCTATCTCTGCGCTTATTATATTTTTTGAGAGGAAAAAAATGTGTATAAAACATGATTATTATAATTATTGATTAATATCATAATAGAGTTGTTGTAGGCCATCGGCTGTATAATTATTATTGACAATTGATTAAAATTCAATAAACGAATGCTTGTACATAATTAATCTCTGTAAATCACATTCGTAAATGTCACTTTTTTCATTAATATTTAATAATTCTTTATAATGTTTTTCAGGAAGTAACATCAAACGTAAAGGAGGAAATGAAAGCCTTCAAATAGACCAGAAGGAAGATATGGTAAACACTAAGCTTTACCTTTATTTTCTTTTACAGCTTTTATTATGTATGTCGAGGCAAATCAATATAGGTAATTGTGTGAGTACAAATATTTAAACGAAGGTAAGGTGAAGCTAATGATTATTTTGTTGAAATATTGGTTTTACTTTTATTTACGAAATAAAAGAAAGTATAGTAATCCAAGTGGTTTTTCTGAAACTGATTCATATTTTTATTCTTTTCTTTTTATCATTGCTAACTATAATTTACTGCATTTTATAATACCGGGTGGTCCATTTTTCGTGACAAATTGAAATAACTTTTAAAATAGGATTCTAACAAAAAATGTGGCGAGCAAAACTTTCATTGTACGAAGGGGGACATAAGATTATAACAAAAAGTTTTACCCCTTACCCTCCAGACGGCGGGGGAGAAGGATAACATTAAAATTTTAAATGGGAACCCCCTGTAGATTCTTCTTAAAATGGTGTCTTGTTAAAGTGCAAATTAAAATAGTGTATTACTTCATATAGGAAAGTTATAAGCAAAAATTAAATATCGTATTTTCACCGATATCTAGTACCTTTGAATTAAAAAAAATCAAGACGACACTAAATAGGTCTAATAATGAGGCAACTTTTGTCTAATTTAACCGACATCGTATCTCTTACGTTTCTCGAGATCCCCATATCGAACAAC
>JARJDX010012298.1:0-12587 GCA_030264735.1 Gymnusa sp. GC000175
AAAAAACGTTTTTCCCGCTTTAAAGGATCAATTTTGGATTTTGGATTTGAGTTTAGAGGGTAACCCTGGGGGCCTCATTAGGCCCTTTGAACCCTCTGCAAGGGGGTCCTCCTTCCAAGGTGTATCTACCCGTCCAGCCGCCCTAGGTGACGGATGAGGGCCAGCATAGCACTTGGGGGGTGGTCTCAATTATAACATAAAGGTTCTTAAGAAGTATTTTATTTTTGATTTCCAAAATTTATTTTGCAAGTTAGTTATTGGTTTAAAAATCGATTTGTTTATAAATATCCTTTGGGTAATATCTTATTTTTGGTTTTCCCAAATTTGTATTGTGGTTTAAATTTTAAATAATTTGTATCAACATGAAGCTTTTTTAAGAAGTAATTTACTTACGGCCTTCCTTAATTTATATTATAGATAAACCAAAGTTAAAAATTTAAAAATCTTTTAAAACGAAAAAAGTATCCAGTTTGAGATGAAATAAAAAAATCAATTTGAACAATAAATATGAAAATATGAAGCTTACCAAGTCCAGCATGTCCAAAGCAGAAGAGACAGCCATCTGTTCCATTTATAACAGCATGTATAACATCCGTTAATGCGCTTGAACACACTTCAGTCTGCAAAAAATATATTTCCTACATTAAAAGCGTTCTTAATCCAAGCCATATATGTAAAGGATTATATAAATTTCCTTTCATAAAACACTTTTAAACCGAAAATACTTTTAAACCAAAAGACATATAAAGTTTTCTAAAGCTAAAGATTCAGGCAAAAGGATTTTGAAACTATTATAGAATTAAACCATTCAGAGTTTAAGTAATCAATCAAACATTCAATGCATTTCTCCATTAATTCTGTATGAAATGAAACTTTATAGTGGGACACCTGCCAGTAATTTCATGTGAATTACAAACTCTTAAAGCTAAAGCAGGCTAAAGCGTCTAAACTAAATGAAGTTTCTTGTGTTAATAAATATTCCGTTAATCCGACTCCCTTTCCTCATAGCTATTCGATCATAAATCAGCCGATCGAAGAAATAAGGACGGAGGAGGCAAAAGAAACGATAATAAAGACCATCTGTAGGGCAGAGGCATTTGAACTAATGACACGAAGGTTTATTATCGGGGACTCGTCAGGATCGACCTACATAAAACGGGACTCTCTTACTGATAAGTGTTTATTGAAAAAAAAAAACTCCCTGAAATATTAAAGATTATTTTTTATGCTCCTCGGCACTAACATTAACAATATCTGTAGAAAACAGATGTGGCATGCGAATTTTATATAAGTGAGTAAACATTGGTTATGAATGAAAAAGTAAATTCAAATCGTGCTGCAGAGTGCTAGTGAATAATTCCGAGGGCATTTTTACGTTGTTACAGGGCTAATGATGCCTTTTTATTTCCTTTCTTCATAGTTTAATATTTAAATTGGAACGAAGTTTTTCGTTCGAAACTGAAACAATGCAAACTTAATTTATTATTTCAGTATGGGATGGAAACCGTTGCAATGCACCCCAGCATATTTTATCTCCGTCTAACTTATTGAACCAATCAAACTGCAGCGGGGGGACACAAATGTAAAAGTCGTGTTCAATCTTTTTAAGATTCCAGATTTCTTTGAGTGAGACACTTAAAGTGGAACTTTAACTATATACACCATTATTTTCCTTCACCCTGATATGGGATTTCTTTTTTTCCGTACTTTAACCATGGAAAATAATACTTGTAAGCTTCAAGCGTTATTTACAGGTTTTTTTTGTAACTCAACGTTAGTAAATAGATGAAAATATTAAAGAAAATTTAATCCTTTAATACAAAAAAATGTATTTGGTAGATAAACTCCAATCAACAAAACTGAAAACCAATGTTTACGCAAAAATCACAGATAAAGTGAATGAAAAAATAAAGCTAGTATGAAATGAAATAAAATAAAAATCCAGAAACAGAAATCAAATTTAGCAAAGAAGAGACAAGAGCTGATTTTATAAAACTGAAGCTAATCCTCTGTCATAATCTACTAGCGCCTAGCCTTCCCATTAAGTTTTAAATTTTCTACATGTTACATGTGGACCATAATTTTGTACAGTTGTAAAATGTATGAAACAGGACACTAAAATGTGAAGATTAGTCAAACAAAACACGAAGAATACATGAGAAGAATGATACCAAAAATAACCCCAAGAAGAGTTAAAGATAACAAGCTTTAAATCAGACTACAAAATGATTGGAAGATGCTGAACACCCCTGAATGAATAGCAGGAAAAAAATTACTTAAAAAAAACAAATAGTTTGATGAAAGAGAAGAAGAAGAAAATAAATTAATTTACTTCAAACTTTTAATAACAAATTTCCAAATTTTATTTTATGTAAAAGTAGCAAAACTAGAAAAAAAAGCGCAAAATAGGGATTGAATTCGTTTAAATTTCATTACTACCATTCATGATTTAATTAAGTAACATTCCGGATTGATCTGCGTGTCTGTGACCAATAGTCCAGAGAGTACTGGACATATTTGGATGTTGGGTCGGGCAATTCGATGAAAAAGAGATTCGTTTTAACGAGCTTTTCAACGCCCTACTTTATTATTGCACACTGATTAACACATGAATTCGTTATCACATATGTAAATTGAACAGTTTTTCCCTCGTCCTCTGTTTGTTTTAAGAGTTTGTTTAATCAGTGGTAGCTTTTGCATTTTTTAATGCATGTCGTTAGTTAAGCAAATTAAAAAACTCAAATAATGGACCAACTTTGCTTGAAAACTCGTTTTAAATAAATATTGTTCCAGCGATAGTTTCCAGTTAATAAAAAGCTGTAAATTCAATTTGAAATACAATTTTTAATTTTAACTTTTTAACTTTTATGTATAATGGACGTTTAATTAATTGATATGCCAGTTGGTGTAAAGTGATTTAATAAAACGATTTTAGTTTAAACGTGTGCCAGTAAAAAAAAGTTGTAAAATAAATTTAGGTGTTTACCTGTGAATCGTCCTGTGAAAATATAGCGTCGAATGCAAACATTTTGGGTGCTGCAACTCCCACTCTTCTATCTTCCGGTGCAGACGATCCTCCGCACGCTGAAGGATCTATTAATGTCACTTGTTTCTTCCGTTTATCAAGGCTAAAAAAACTATTGGATCCTCCTATTTCTGATGGAGGTGCATTTGATGGCGTCGATACTCTTAACATTACTTTCACCTGAAATGTAAAAAAAGAAATGTTTTAATTTATGTACGCTAATCTAACGTGGTATGAAACTAAAATATCATAAAAATCATCATAATGGTGAATGTTGAGACCTTTTGAAGCAAAAATATAGGAGACAATCAAGTAAATTATCGATTTAATGTTAACTGAAAATTTTAAAAATTGTAGGAACAACAGCGGTCTCAGGGTTTTAGAAACGACTGTTTTTAAGATCCCATTTGAACTTTTGGACATGAGAAAATAGTGGTATTGCGAGTTTTCAGGCTCCTTGATCCTAAATTTAGATATTAAAAGGGTGTAGCTGACAAATTTTCAAACGTAAAAACAACTGTGCTTCTCCACGCAATTGCACCATGACGTTCCATGTTTTAAACCCATATACAATAGAACACCTATCGATTTGTTAGACATTAATAACAAGACGCCATTGTTTTTAATTTTGGCTATGAAGCTCGTGTAAGCGTTTTGCTTTTTTGGTCCAAGAAGATTAGTTATGCTAGTTTAACCACTATCCGTATTGTTTTTATTTGGTCTACTCATGATTTGTCTTTATTTGTTTTCCTTCAGAGATGATTTTCTTTGTTTCCTCCAAAAAAACTTAATGCTGTTACTACATCTGGCTAATCTTGCCCAAAAATAATCAAACAGTTTCTTTAAACATCCTTTTTGTTGTTCATATTTTGAGTTTGTTAATTTTTCTTGGAGCCTACTTCTGGTTTCTCAGTTGTAAACTTTATTTTATCTTCAGTGAGCTGAAAAAAAGAAGACGTATGCTTTCTGCATTAGCGACTCTTATTACGAACGTTTAACAGCGATATCCTGTCTTTTTACAAGTATATATATATTATGATTAATTAATATCCACGTAACTTCGTAGATAGGCAGCCCAAAGGGATAAGATATTTTAATGCTGCGATTCTGCGCAATTAATTAAATGTTTGGATATTTTAATCATTGGCATAACTAACAGTAAAAATTTATTTGTGTTTTACATGTGCAAGCGAATTTTAAACCTCTAATTTTAGATTATAAGAGAAATGCCATTTACAACTGAACAAGACGCATTTTTTCTTCTGGCTCATTTTCGAAGTGGAATGCGAAATGCAGATAGTTCATGGACATACTCCTTACAATCTTGCATTAGGCAGTTTGCTGAAGCTTTCCCAAATTGTAATGAACATTATGAGAACTTCGTAAACATAAACAAAATCTTGTTCATCGATTTGAAAACAAGCAATGCATTTGTAAAGAAAAGTCAACAGGTAGCCTCCTAACAGAAGAAGTTGTGGATGATATTAAAACAAAGTCCACAAAAGTCCACCAAACTGTGTTCGTAAACTGTTATGTGTGTCATTTTAACGCTTCTGTGTAGTAATTTTTTTTTTCATATAGGTATTTCTTATGAAATTTTCCAAAAAGACCTCAAGAAAAAGCTAAAATGCACCCTTTTAAGCTTTCCGTTGTGCAAGAACTATATTCATGCGATTTTGAACAACGTTTGCAATATTGCCAATGATTCCTGCAAAATTTAAATGATGATACATAATGACGAGTTATAAAACAGATTCTTCTAACAGCTCATACTGCACGTAAGACCCTTGGTTATTTAAGACAATTTTTTGGAGATCGTGATATTTCTCAAAGTTTATTTCTTCCAAGAAGCCCTGATCTAACAATGTTAGATTTTTATCTATTTGGTCATTTGAAACGTATTCAAAAATCGTATTCACACTATTGAAGAACGTGAGGAACCTATTAAACAAGACACAGGTAGCATAAATGAGGAGGAACTGCAGAGAGTCCTCGAAAATATGAAAAAACGAGTTGGTTTATGTTTAGAAAACAATGGTGGTCATTTTGAACATTTATTATAAAGAATAAAGACTCAACACTTGTTGAAATAGAAAATAGTAAAATTTATCTTGTTTTATATTTTTTATTATTTTATCAATCTAGGAGTATTAGGAGTATTAAATTAAAAAAATAACACAAATACAAATGAACTTTTGCTCTTAGTTACATTATGATTGAAATATCCAAACATCTGATTAATTGCATAGGATTACCATGTCGTTTTTTACTTGTGCTGATCCTAGAGTGATATTCTTCATTTTCCACTAATTTTGTTTCAAGAGCGATATTCTTTATTTTCTACTAATACTGCTTTAAGAGCAATATTTTTCATTTTTGACTAAAACTGATCAAAAAACCATGTTCATCATTTCATACTAATACTGTTACAAAAGTGATATTCTTCATTTTTTACTAATACTGATTCGAGAGTAATATTCTGCATTTTCTTTTAATACTGATCAAAGAGCGATATTTCCAATTTTCTACTAATATTATTATAGCGATATTCCTCATTTTCTACTAGTATTCATCCAAGAACAATATTTTCTACTAATACTGATCTAAGAGTTTTTTCATTAATATCTTTATTTTCTTCCAATACTGATCCAACAGTTGAGTTGCGAAAACGAGATTTTTTTTAAACAGCACAGCGTCAGGAAAAAAGGGAAATCAAGGTATTATTAGTGAATTAAGAATGTAAGACTTAATTGGCCTATAAATAAATTTAGTTTGTTCTTCAACTAATTTTCTTTATGGCTAGTAGGATAACATAAAAAATAAATTTAAAATATTCAGAGAGCAAACGGTTTGCGTTTTCTGGTTATATTTTTAAATTTGTATGAAATGACGATTCAATTTTCAAATGTAATAAGATTCATAGTTTACGACATGTTGGGTAAGTAGGTTTGTTGTATTTCACCGAGATATCGTGTTGCCGACGAAACATATTTTAGGTGTATCATCTCAAGGGCGCAGTTTGCTTTATCGATAGAATCTACAAACCCAATTTCCGAGGCGAAATCGATCTTGCAAATCAGCGCTTTTATACCAAGAGATGTGTAAGGGGCTCACTGGCTTCCACACACGGAAGATCTCATCTATCTTATCTCTCTCGGTCTGCCTACTTCATCATTATAAACAGATCTTGTATTTCGACAAGTTTCCTTTTAAAATTTTACAATTTTGCAACGCATCGATACGGCACATGATTGAAAAGAGGTTAAATCATAAAAGGGGAAAACGAAAAAAGTAATATTTATAAGGCACGTGGATACGTTTTATGCCTACGTCATATAATGAAGCATAAACATTATATGACTCTACACACACACACACACACACAATCATATAACTGAACTAAACTATAAGCTCCGATCGTAAACTAAAAGTTGTAAAATTTAATGCTTCATTTGTTTACTACAATGCCCTTCTTAAAAGCTCTAAACACAAAATGATAAATTATCCATTATTTTATATATAAATAAACTAAAATTAAACTTGAATATAAAAAAAATTACCAAAACTAACTTTATTTTTAAATATATTTTAAAAAAGCCCACAATTGGTTTGTAAACTGTCTTTTTAAAGAAAATTATTTCTATTTCTGTACACTGTCAGTTTATAGTCTACTATGTGATATGATTAAGAGCTTTGTAGCTGAATAAGCACATCTGTGAAAATGGCCGGTGTTAAAATTGATTGACAGTTATATGCCTAATCGGAGTTAATTCGAGCCTATTAAATTAGGGTGAAACATATGAAGGGTTGGAACGTTCATTTATCCTAGCTCCGCATTTCTACACCAAAACAGGAATTCCTGCAATTATTTTAAACATATATGTTTTGATTTAATTCAGGCCTTTAAAATCAAAATTGTTGTTTAAATCAAAAATGTTAATTATATCAAAATCGTTGATTAAATCAAAACACATACGAAAGCGAGGCCGACGATGAAACGCGTGTCTATATCAAATATTCATCGCCAATCGTACGGTGCATTTGAAAATGTATCGAAAATTTTCTGTTTGGGTAAACAGGTAATATTCCAATGTGAAAATTTTATACGTGCATTTCCTTCAAGAGTTTCACTTTGGATATAAAATAGTAATTTACAGCTTAAAGGGTGATTCTGCTTTGCATACACCAGCTCTATTTTATTACCCCTATCCTACATGTACATACACATACATATATACTTGATTGTCTTTTACTACACAGCATTTACGACTCTTTTTAGTACATAAATTAACAAAAGAGTCTTTGTCACGAAACTAAAATGTAATAAAAGTCTTTTTTGTACTACTTATTGCATCCTAATATAGATTTATTACTTTTTAGAACTGATAAAATTGTTATTACCATTTATAGACGACTCTAATTAAATTTTCCCGCCATAATTATGGGCGGAGTTTACACTCTAAATAGGAAAATGATGGTTTGGATCACCGCTATTTATCATAAATACCATATAGCAGAGACATGAACCAACCTATTTAGCTCTAGTTAGAAGTTCTCCACTAGGTATCGTATCGCTTAGCTTGAATCGCCTATATTATTTTAAACATATAGGCTGTACTGACACAACTTCAATCATAATTGTAAATTACTTTCGGGTTTAAGTACGCGACTTAAACTTGAAAATAGAAAAAAAATTAGATTCACTTAAGTCACGAGAATTTACATTGTAAATTTCATTATTGTCTATTTCTCTTATGCTTTAAGAAAGACTGCAGTTTGCTCTAAAACAACATTTGTGTCAAAAATTTAAATTCGGTTTTTCAAAAACATTTTTGGTATCTTCCATTTTTGAAAAGAACTATTTTCGATTTAAGTCGTGTAAATTAATTCATTGTGGCCACGTATGCAGCGTTCTCAAGTCTATAAGATAATCAGCCACGTGACTGGTTCATTTTTCTTTTTCGGCCCACTAATAACTTTTACGTTAATTGCCAGTCCTCTGCCGTACAGAACCATAAAAATTGTAACAATAGAAATATAAAATGAATAAAACATTTGTAACATTTTTATATAAAGCGATAAATTTTTTAATCACTTTTATCATTTTTACAGTAAAAATATGCAATTTTCGGTGTGATGTCCATTATCAAAAATTTAATCAACTTGATTGGTTTCAATAAAAAGAGGAAAAAATAGACCATTTAAAAACCAGATGAATTGTAAAAGCAATATTCAATCACATTGTTCACTAAGCATTCCCAATTTTTAATACATCCCGAGCGCTTTGAAAATTTTTGTGGTTAAAACTGAGTATTGAATGTAAAATCGTATCCATAAATTCCACCTCACATCCACAATGAGGAACAAATACATAGTTTAATATGTATTTGATTAAACAAACACATAGTTTAATAACTTTAGATTTAATAACTGATCTGATACCTATCGCAGGAATAGCATTCCCTAAATAAGGATTAGTATTGGGTTTGTTTCCTCGTTAAGGGCTACGTATCGTTGTGATTTGTAGCCGGTAACACGGGGGTAGCGAGTTAGAGATATCGCGTCGACACCCAGTTGCTACTGATGGATTTATTAGACGTTGCTCCACGGGAGGCCACACACGTACATACATACTATTTAAAATCATATCTAAAGGTTTTTCACGTTATATATTTAATTATTGCGTTATTCTGTTACGTGTAAGTGCAGATAAATTATATTTATTGCCACACTGCAACATTATAAATCTGATGAACGTACCCACTAATCATAATTTTTTTATCGCTACAACATCTTGCTAAATCCAACATTAAACATACTTTATTTCTATGTTTGGGTTTTATCGTGAGAAAATAATTATATAAAGCTTTTTTATTTATGTATTTTTTGGGCGGGGAAGTTTTAAAATATATATGCGAAATAGGATCAACATATTAGCGAATTGGTTGGTGGAGATGAATCAATTGATAAAGCGCAAGTAAAAAATTTATAAAAAAATTGTTCAGCGAAAAATTGCACGAGCGGAAACAAAAGAGTAGTGGAGGAAAAACAGGAGAGTAATGACGAAAAAAGTCAGAAGAAGAATAAACGTAAAAAGAAGCTGCAAGAGATACATAGCTATAAAAGGAGAGGATAAAAATAAGTAAAACATGTTAAATGGAAATAAGAAAAGAAAGGTTGTTCTGTTCTACTTACAGACGCTTCATGGGAAGCTTCTTCCTGACTTCTGGTATTATTTTTTAATTCATCATGCTTTTGCTTCTTTTTATTTTTCAATGCTTTCTACATTTCTACTTCGTTTTTTTTTATATTTGAAACTGTTTTGTTGGTTTTTATGTATTCCTGTATCATCCTTTACATAATTTGTTGACCAACACAAATATAAAATAATTGAAAAACTAATATGACATCAAAATTACTATGCCGCAAGGCAATGCAATAAATAGGTATGTGATACATAGTAGCGACTATTGAACACTTCCGGTTTAACCATAAATGACTCCAACCTTCTTCTATTACATTTTTGCATCGCTTCTTGTTACAAGTTCATTGATAAACGATAACTATAAACATTTAATTAAATGTTTCAAAAAATATTCGAAATTACAAAAAGACAAGATGATATACCTAGGACATTTATTGATGAATAGTATGGTAACCCGAAGGATCACTACTGGGTCCATTAAGGTAATTGAACTAAAGAAGCAGAAAAGGTATAAGCAACAATTAGGGATGAGCACCCAAAAAAAGTTCTAGTAAAATTAAAAAAATTACTTTTTCTTGTTTAATTTAAGCAAAAAATCTTTAAGTAGTTTTCATATATTTAGATTCTCTTAGTGAAAACCCAGAAATAAAAAAAAATATTATATAAATCATATGCTGTGACAACTTAAGAAACAAAAGCTATAACTTTAAGCATTGCATTATTTTAAAAATATTTGTACTTTTAACACAAAAACTACATTTTTAACACGTTTCATTTAGTGAAACGTGATGCAATGTAAGTTTTTTCCGCCATCAACTTTTTGTTGTTCTCCTCAAACGATACTTCAACTTTTATTTTATTTCACATACATTCTGTCTCTAAAAGTTCATGCACATTTTTTTTTGTCGATCATAACAATAAAGTGGCATCTTAGCGGAAATGCACGACTCGTCCATATATTTCAAGAAGCTTCCGGTAGTCATTAGCGGTGAGTGAGCGATGGATATTTTGCCAGGATAATTTTCACATATGCAGGAAACTTTTCTGTTTATAAAACAGCAGTGACTGAAATTATAACTTACACACTCCAAAATAATCAATCAACTTTAATGTCCCAGCAGTTTACTCAGTTTTTAATTCATAATTTTACACAACCAGGAAGGAATTTGCGGTAAATAGAGAAGAAATTCATATTTATCTAATTTAAACAAGGAAGATATAGGAAAACGCACTGGCTTTAATTTCGAAAATCTTGTTAGAACGTTAATAATCATTTTGCCCAAAGTAATAACCAGTATTTATAAATTGGCACAAAAAGAAGACAACAAAATAAAAATCACGTGAACATATACTGTATATGCTGGCGTATAGGACGACCCTTAAAAATCACAATATACAACTTTAACCCTAGGGTTTTCTTGTACACCAGATATAAAATTATTTCTAAAACATGAAATTTACCTGAAAAATTAGCTCGTTTTATACACCGGTAATACAGACCCATCAGGAATAGTTAATAATCAAGTGCGTAGGAAGACAACCCAAACGACATTTGGTATTTTAATATGCAATGAATTACATGTTTGAATATTTTAATAATTGGCGTTCGTTGGTTACTCACAGTAAGAGTTTATTTAAGTTTTATCCTAGTATTTAAGGTGTGTAATGTTCATCAGATTTGTTTTTAATAAAAAAATAATCCTTTACTATAGTGCCAATGATTGGGTTAACAGTTTTACCAACTGGTGTTAGTTGGGTGGCCTAACTACAAGGTAACGTGGTTATAATTTATTTTTGACTTCTATTTAGTTAATTTAGACCTTTTTTTAATTCAAAAATATATAATTTGAGATAGAGATTTTCTTAAATCTTATGATTCACCGTTGAACGTGCTATATAAGAAAAATAATAAAATTATTTTTTCTATTTGTGCGTTGTATAATAAAATTGCAGCTATAATTTGAAATGGGTTCAGCGGGGACCATAAAACAACCCTCTTCAAGAAGAATCAATGCATAAAGTATATAGGAAACATATGCAATGGCAAGATTCTGCTTACCATTACATTTACGCCCCTTACATGTAAGCGCCTGAGAAAATAGATCATCAATAATTCATTTTGCATTTATTGGTTATTTTATAGCGCAGTATTTTTATCTTCTGCTCGAAACAAATGGTTTTCAGCGATCACACCCCAAAATATATTTCTTGCACCTTAAACCAAGTTTAAAACAATTTGATTACGTGAAATAAATAAAGCGAATGCTTGCGTAAGTGCTATTATACATTTTTTGTGGTTGAACATACATATACCCGCGGGTGATTTTTCCAATATAACACCCCTCTTCCATTATTTTATTCTGAAGGGAACGAACCGCACAATCTATTTATGTTTAATAGCAACCAATATATTATATGTATGCTGACCGCAACCTCCACATACTTTACATATTATAATGGCGTTAATTTCTGAAATAGCGATTTGTTAATTAATTTATAACTAGCTTCTAACTGTTTGCATAACTCAAATATACACAAACAGGTATAATGTATCCAATTTTCTACACTCATGAGTACATCGTATACGTTTACACAAACATAAAGTAAAATATAGATTAGTGTGTTTTGTTTATTGTTAATAATAGCCAGTTTAATTGTAAATAGTAAATTAATTAACAATTTAATATTTTAAATTGAGAATCATGTAATGAAAATTATTCGTGTTTACTTTGTCATAACTATGTTTATCATATACCAAACCTGTCCAATTGCCCACTGATCCAACAAAAAATTATAATTATAAAATTTAAATGGTAGATATCTAAATTAAAAAAATTAAAATGTGGTCACCACATGAATTTGAAACATATCCGTTACTTTTAATAGAAACATAACCATATTTCATTAATTATCAGCCAATTAGGTTGGCAGTATATCTCTTCAACTTCATTTCATAAAATGTATGTTGGCAACAACTCCGATAGTGAAATTTGTTACTTTTAAATGATATATAGCCTATTTTATTAATTGTCAGCTGATTATAATGACAGTATGTCTCCGCTACTTGATGGGATTAAATTTAATAAAATGTTACTTAGCAACGAACAAGGATAACTTTTTAAAATGTAAAAGTTTGAAAAAAATGATAAGAACAAAATTAGTTGCAAATTTAAAAACTTAACCAATAAACTACCATTTCCGGCTATTGGATTTCAACCAAACGTCCTAACGTAAATAAAATTACTGCAATCAAAAATTATTAATTTTGAATTAAACATAATTTTAAAGCTATATTTTCAAGAATAATTATATACAGTGGAGACAGGCTGAATAGAGAACAGAACACTCCGAAGTGGA
>JARJDX010012312.1:0-10310 GCA_030264735.1 Gymnusa sp. GC000175
AAAAAGCCGAAAACCAGATTTTTGCATTTTTACCTTTTTTGGCCCTTTTGACCCCCTGTATATTACCGGAGAATGTCGAACCATAAGTCTTTTTTACAGACCGTGGGACGATCTTTCATGTTTACACAGAATTTTTTTCGATCCGAATTACCGTTTCGGAGATATCGTCGTTTGTTTTTTTAACTTTGAAGGCGTCGCGACGCCGAACGAAGCGTCTGAAAAAATTTCCTATGGCATTTTTAAATAAAGGATATTGAGTTGTTTAAATGACCGAAAGAAGGACCTCCACGGCTATCGCCGTGTCGGTCAAAATCGTCAAGGTAGTTAGTTTAACTTTTGTAAGGAGAAGGGAAAGTTACGGTTTTAGTATAATAGGGAATTTAGTATAATAGGGAATAAATAATGGCTGGATCTAATAATGCGTTTGAAGGAACCGATTTTCCTAAATAAATTCAAAAAGCTTCGCCTTAAAATGAAATAATTGAAGACTTTTTATTGATCACTGGAATCATCGAGACGAAAAGTTAAAAACTACTTTAAAGAAGATATAAACTTCTCGTGCGGGGTAGCTGATCCTCCATTGGGCGCGTTCCCGTGTGGTGGTTAGGGGAAAGCTCGGAGATGATAATGAGAGTAATCGAAACTTGATTCAAAGAGTAAGGGAAAACTAAAATACCCCTCGCGAACCAAAATTAGCCATCAAAAAGTGAAAAAAATACAAAAAAATAATATAATGTTTCTGTAAGGTACTTTGGTCTCTGAAAAAGTATTTTCGCGTCAAAATGCAAAAATTTGATTAAAAATATTTTTTCACATCCAATATGGTCAATATACTGGTCAAGCTGTAAATGATTGGTCGTAAATTTTTTGATTTCTTTTTGGTTACACGTCGTCATTGGAATACAAAATTTCTATAATAACACGTTACCGTTTTTTGTATTTAATTATAGTATGTGGGTGATATACCTAATTTATCATAACGAGTTTACTAATATGTTGTCCATACATTGGGTGTAATTATAGTTTTGTATATATACGATGTGTGATCGCTGTATAATTCATTGATCGCGATATAATTGGAGTTCAAACAAGTTAATAAGTGTCTTATTTGTCAGACAGGATAGTAGGTATAATTATCTGGAACGCACGTAAGGTCTTGAATAATGTAAAACTTGTCACCTTGAATATACACCAAATTATTTCTGTTTTTCTTAATTGGAATAATTATTTTACTCGACGTCGTATCATTTATTCGTTTTTAATTTCGGAGTACATTATAATAAAATACTCTCCCACCTTTAAAATATTTCACTCACGAAGCGTCATTTTCAATACGACTACTCATTAGATACGGCTTGGTATCGATTCGGGTGTTTTCGGCAATTAAAAACGTTCGAAGTTTTATTAAATTATTTTTTGTCATTTCTAGCTCCAAATCAAGTAGCTGGTTTGACTTTTGTCACTTTCGCATTAAGTTTGTATGTCCAAGTAAACCACGTGACCAATATGGCGCCTGTTGGCAAGCAAGTCTTCTGTCAAAACTGTAAATTGAATTTTTAATATAGGTGTCAAAACTGTGAATTGAATTTTTAATATAGGTGTAAAATACTCGGATAAATTACAAACTATAAATAAAATTCGATTCCTAAACAAATAAAAAGGTCAGATAACCTATATAAACGCAATATCATCAAATTTTTAGTGACCTCCTGTCAAATTTTTTAAGCATGACGGCTATTGGCATCCCCATTTGACAGGAGGTTGGAATGTCTTATTAAAATTGACGTTGAATAAAAAAAGTTATTACTTGATAACTTGGTGGTAGAAATAGTATAGTATGTAACGCGTTTTATATACTTCTCTAGACTCACGTTAATAAAAACATACTACTCGTCACTGAAGTGGAGTTTATAAAACTTGTTGCATAATATATTGTTGTAGGCTTATTCCCTAACTTTTTTTTTATTATAAAATAAAAATACATGTAACCAGTTTCTGATATTTGATATCATCAAAAATTTTAAGAAAGTCGCACTATTTATGAAAAACCTCAAAAATGTTCACACTTATAGAAGATAAAATATTTATTATTTTTTTACATGTAAGCACTAAAGACTATCAATATGTTATTTTAATTTTAAGTTATCGCAAATTCATGCAATATTTTCGCTCACTAAAATCGTTGATTGAACTATTATATGTATTATATAGTTCAATCAAAGCTAAAATCACTGTTTCAAGCTGGTCTTTGATCTTCTCTACATAGACTTACTGTTTATAAACTTTTTCTAATCGTTCTAATCTTTGCGATTAGATGATTTTATTTCAGATTTGTAAACTGTACACTGCAGCTGATAAAAAATATTTTATTTCTTTGTGATTTTCTTTTGCAGATTAAATATGTTGTGGGTGGAATATCATAAACATGTAAGATCTTATCTTATTTGTTACGGTTTGGGGATGAGTCTGCTCCGACTGGTGGATCTTTGTGCTGCCACGCAGTCTAATAATACAGCAGCAGCAGCAGGAGAATCCTGCGAATGTAGAGATAGGACAGCAGCGCGCATCACCACAGATAGTGGCGCTTGCGTGATATTGTACGCGCTTTTCCATTCGTTAGAGAAGATACCAAACGCTTTGCTTTGTTGGATGAGCACTGATAGTGATACTCGCTTCTGCTCCGCCTTTTGTACAACAGTAAAATGGAGTTTCACATTACTACAGAAATCTTCTTTATTTTTATAATGCTCTTGGTTTAAATTAGGCTTTTTGAAGATTATAATCTTCTTTAAAAGAAATTTATTTTAAAAACAATAAAATTATAATAACAAAGACATTTTTTGGTACAAAAGTTTTTTTTTTAATTTTTTGCTTGCATCGAGTTCAAAATATCCTGGGTTCGATACCCGGAAATTATTTAAAAAACAATTAAATTATAATAAGAGACGTTTTTTGGTATAAATTTTTTTTTTTAATTTTTTGCCTGCATCAAGTTTAAAATATCCTGGGTTCGATACCCTGGATTTTGTTTTTAAAAACAATAAAATTATAATAACAGACATTTTTTGGTACAAAAGTTTTTTTTTTAATTTTTTGCTTGCATCGAGTTCAAAATATCCTGGGTTCGATACCCGGAATTTATTTAAAAAACAATAAAATTATAATAACAGACGTTTTTTGGTATAAAAATTTTTAATTTTTAATTTTTTGCCTGCATCGAGTTTAAAATATCCTGGGTTCGATCCCTGGATTTATTTTAAAACAATAAAATTATAATAACAAAGACATTTTTTGGTATAAAAGTTTTTTTTTTAAGTTTTTGCTTGCATCGAGTTCAAAATATCCTGGGTTCGATACCCGAATTTTATTTAAAAAACAATAAAATTATAATAACAAAGACGTTTTTTGGTATAAAAGTTTTTTTTTTAGTTTTTTGCCTGCATTTTGAATATCCTAGACGTGGGTTACTATTTGTCGTTGAGAAAAAATTAACAAAATAATTTATTCTTAATTATTTTTCTAATTTGGTTAGGTAAGGTTAGGTTATTATTAATTATCAGCTGATTATAATGACAGTATATTTGTGTACCCCGATAGAAATAATTTTAGTAAAAATTATTCTTAGCATCGAACAAGTATGAGTTCTTAAACTGTTAAATTAAAAAAAATGGTAAAAACAAAATTTGTTCAAAATTTAATTCTAAACTTTTGTACTATTTTTTTTCAAAAATTTTATATTTTTTGAAATATTTGCAAAAAAAAGAAAAACCTAACCAATAAACTACCACTGGCCAAAAGTCGCTGGATCTCCTAATTTTGTTAAAAGCTTAAATATGAATTTCCAAGCCGATCAGTTTAACCGTCTGGGCTGCAGAGAGGACACACAGACAGGCGACAGACACACAGTCAGACAGAAATGATAGACGCAATTTATGATATGAATTTCCAGGTCGATCAGTTTAACCGTCTGGGTTGTAGAGTAGCAGAGACATATCTGTCATTATAATCAGTTGACAAGTAATGAAATAGGTTAAATAACATATAAAAGTGACGCATGTCACTGTCGGAGTTATTGCCAACTTACATTTTACAACAAATAGAAGTTGCAGAGGCTTACTACCAATCTAATTGGCTGATAATTATTGAAATATAGGTATGTTTCTAATAAAAGTAACGGATATGTTTTAAATTTGTAAATGAAAGTCGTGTGGTGACCACACCTTCATTTTTTTTAAGTGAATATTTTGCAATTTTAACGAATTTGGTGGTTTCTGCGGGTTCCGGGTATATTTTTTGGGATTTTATTGGATTTTTTAGAAACTTTAGCGAATTTGGTGGATTTTTAGTTGTTCTTAGAAAATTTGTTAGTACTTTTAAGCTTTTATTTTCTTCAATTTTAAATTTGCACGAAAAAATGCTTTGCCTTAACGTTAATTTTGTTCATCCAATTTTTCACACCGTTGTAGGTTTTACGAAAAAATTCAACGTAGTAGCCAATCAACCAATCATAAAGCCAAAAAAAAAGTTCGGCTAAAATCGAATTAGATGTAGTTCTGTAAAACGCCAACGATTAACAATAGATAGAAAGGAATTTGAAATTTTTGATTGAATGATTTTTTTTGGACCAATTTGCATCAATTTTTTTTTAGTTTTTAACATCTAACATTTAAACAGGTGAACCGATTTTAAATCGCCTTATGGGACATTATGAATAATTATTTTAGCTACAAAATGACAGAAGCAAAATAGATTTTTGATATTTATTATAATCAAAAGCGGCTATTAAATGTTTCATCAAAGATTTTGCAAATTTTTCAACGTTAAACAAATTTTTTTGAAAAACTAGGGCCTCACTTAACAAAACGGATTGGTAATCAGCATGATTTACTTTATAAAATATGTAAAAAAATCTGATGTGGTCACCACCTGACTTTATCATACAATGAGTTTTGAAATGTAAAATTTTGAAAAAATTATAAAAACAAAATTTCTTTCAAATTCAATTCTAGACGCTTTTGTGTTCTTATGTTTTTTTTATAAACTTGATAGTTTTTTAAATATTTGTAAGAAAGCAAAAAACCTCACCAATAAACTACCAATTCCGGTTGGTGGATTTCAACCAAAATTAACTGGGCTCTTCCAATGGTTGTTAAAAGCTTAAATATTAATTTTTGAGGCGATATCTTTAATAGTTTTTGAAAAACCTTGCCCACAAAAACGCGCCACACACACACACACATAAATCCACACAGACATTTTATATTTTGGTCAATTCTTGTTCAGGCGACCCTAAAAGGTGCCACCAAAAATTTTTTTGACGATTAGAATACTTTATCTTGTGATAAAGTAAAAGGGAAATTTGAAAATTTTGAAAATTAAGTTTTTTTAGCTAACCATGGGCAAAGGTGTAAAAATTTTTTCAGCAAAAATCTTTAAAACGGCTTGTCCGATTTTAAATATCGTGAAAGGAGGTTATACACCATTACTTTAGCTACAAAATCGCTCTAGCAAGATAAATTTTCGAGGTACCTATAGGCGATTCAAGCTAAGCGATACGCCATCTAGCGGAAAAAAATGTACTTCTTCCGTAGTGGTAGTTTAATTCATATGTGTTTACATATTTAAACGGTATTTACAAATTCACCAAATATAAAAAAACACCAACAGCCACAGAAAAATAGAAAAAAAGGAAAAAGCACCAAGTTACTGTTATTATAATGTCATAACCTTATTTTACCCACTTGGAGCAATAAAATATGGCGGGAAAAATTAATTTGAATCGTCTAAAACAGGCTCAGAATCGGCGTTTAAGTAAGTTTTGAAATTGATAAAAATCATGACTTTTTAGAATTTTTCAAAAAAAAAAAGAAATTTTACAAAAATTAGGATTTTAATTAAACAACGGATTAACCGATTTTAAGGAGGTTGTAGATAATTGTTTTGGATACACAATGGCCCTCGCTGCATTATTTTTTGGCTTATAATAAGCTCAGTTCATGTGTGCTTTTAAAATAGTTTTTTGAAAATTTCCAAATTTCTACAAAACCCGGACCTTAATTGAAAAAACTGGTTGTGGCATCGTTATCAGAATTTTTTATATATATTTTTATTTATTTATTTATATTTTTATAAAATATATAAAAATGAGCGTTTTTTGACCAAAAGTAGGTGTTTTTTTTCAGTTTTTTGCTCGTATCCTTAAAACAGATTCACCGATTTATATCGCGTTTAAGGAGGTTGTAGACAATTGTTTTAGCTACAAAAAGGCTAAAAGAAAATTTTATTTTTGGTTTATAACAAGCTCACGTATCTTTAAAATGGGTTGACCGGTTTACAGCCGATTCTGAGCTTAATGTAATTAATCCTGTAAATGTTCTTACTTTCGGGTTTAAGTCGCGTATTTTTATTGGTTGTTGCCAACGTTTCGCTTGCCATTGCAGGAAGCATTCGCAAGGCGGAAAAGTCCGATGACTTTTAAAATGGATTATCCGGTTTATAGCCGATTTTCAGTTTAATGTAGATCAAAATTATTTCTTTTTTGTCATTTACAATTTTTTTATAACTCTTTTTAACCTAATTCAAAATCGCTCAAAATTTTTAAAAGTTACATGTAAATATTTAAATAATTTTGAATGCTTTGGTTTAAAAATACCTTGAGCATATTTTTTTGAATTGTTTTTGAATATGATATTAATATTAATTTAAGTAACTTACAGTAAACATTTGATTATAAGATTAAAAAAAAAAAAAATTGCCCTACTGGGTGCAAACCTGTGTCTCCGTGTCATTAAAAAATTTATATAACCAGTTATTTTGTTAAAAATAAATTTGGTTATTCTTGAACTTCAATACTTTTTTGTTTTTCTCACGCAAAAAAATCGTAACGCATCTGCGTCGGTTTAAAATGATCCATTTCCTCCATCCCACACTTTACCACGCCTCATATGTTGTCACATATATGCAATTGTTTTTTGTTTCTTTGTAGCCTGCGTGCAGATGAAGCAATTTAATAAATTTTTGACAAGTGTAAAATTGGTTTGCTCTCTGAGCGCGGATTTTCTTTTGCAGGTCGGGAGGAAGAAGCGGACGGCCTCTTTGACGCCCAACTTTCACGGCCTGCAGCTGGGCGGACGAAAAAATTCGTCACAAATTGGGCAAGTTTATTAACTTAAACACATATATCAATCGATAGTATAATTTGACACGATCGTAACACTTTACGACGACACAAAAATTTTATTCATGAAGAGGAATAACAAATTAACTTTAACTAACTAGATGGATTAAAATAAACAACATATATTTCACAATATAGAAACAAATGTACAGTCGAACTTTTCTAAGTCAAAACATCATACAGTTGAACTTCCATAACTCGAACTTCTATAAGTCAAATTTTTCTATACCGCGATTTTTTTCGCAAATTTTTACATCAAGATCGCTTTTTGTAGTTATCTCTGTAACTTGTATTTTCTATATCGCGATTTTTTATAGTAAACTATCATGGTTCGACTTAGGGAAGTTCGACTGTAGTTCAAAAAAAATATTCGAGATATGGAAAATTCGAGTTACAGAGATAACTACAAAAGGCAACAGTGATACAAAAGCAGTTCGAGTTATGGAAGTTCGACTGTATTTTTAACCGCGTTAAAATGAGACCGCGTAAAATGTGGAATACGTGGCATATAGACTCGTAACATTGCTTGCACAAATAGATTTAAAACTAGGATTTTTTATATAAATTTTGAACATTTATGTACTATTAACGATTTGTTTAGTTACGTGCAATACCGTGGAAATAACGAAGTTTAAAAGTTTTATTGACAAAATTAAAGTCAGGAAGTAAATCGCATAAATTGAAGATTTATTTCTGCGTGCGTGGAAGAAGTAAATGGAGGAGAGAGGCACATCCAATAAAAAATAGGCCGAACATCAGGAATAATATAAGACGGTTCCGGGTAAAAACTGAAATCGATGTTGCCAGCACGTGGTGACGTCACCAGACTGAAACGAGCCGTCCCCATAGCAACCGGAGAAGAGTTGAGAGAATAAGAGACCATCACGACGAGCATCTCACTTGTATATGTACGAATGTATGTAGTATGCAAACCCGCATATATAATACGTATGTATATATATACACGTACCTATACATAGCGTTTGCTCATATTTAGCTTTCTAAGGTTTCATTATGTAAAACGTTACAGAAACTTAAGCAAATAGAATGCGCGCTTGAGTATTACGCAAAATTATTTCACTTCTATTTGTTTCATTTAAAGATTGTTTGCCTTTTTCCAGTTTGTTATGCTTGCAGTTTCTTGAGGAATTAAAAATTGGATCCTGCTTAATCCTGCCGAATTTCTATTTGCATTAATCCGTTTAGAGATTGAAATTTGTCCTTTTGCAGCTACAAAGCGTCTTCTTGCAGCGCAACGTTGAGTATCAAAGATTCTTGAATAATTAAAAAAAAAATCATGACATTAATTCTTGTATCCTGCCTAATCCTGCCTCCTGCATTCCGCTCGCTCAACTTTAAAACGTGCATAAAATTGCGACTGATTTTACATTTCCTGTGCGAATTGAAACTCCCAACTATTGAAATTAGGACGCAACTGAACGCGTCGAATTTGAAAATGATCCGAGACCCTTTCTGAAAATGCCGACACCCCAACAGATGTCTAAAAATGACTAAATTGTAATATCACAAGGAAAACATCATGAAACATATGGTGTAAATTTTTATACAAAAAAAAAATCAAATTTTTGTTTTAAAATATACAGTGCGTGCCAAAAAGCTTTCCACCTTATTGATTTCGTTGGGCTTGTTGTGCGTGTCTAAGCGTTTAGTGTGGCGTTTTTTTTTGGTCATGTAATTTTTTTTTCTTTAAATGTCGTCTCCTCCAAGAAAGTCTGCGATAGTTTTACACGTGCACGCCACTGCATTGTAATCAACATTAATCACACAATTCCAATCTGTTGCTTTTCTATAATAGTTAATAACGGTATTTGCATTGCGATTCACTTGAATAAGAGTTATAATACGTACACAAATGATACATAAAGTAATTAACAACAACGATAGTCCTTTATTGGGTAGTGAGGTATTTTGAAGCTATTAAAAGCGTGAGATAACGTTCTTTCTCAAGCCACTGTCGGTTGGTATTAGGAACAATTCTTATCAGAAAGCACGCTAACGAACCGCGAGTCATTGATTTATTTACCTTACGATGTGATCCCACCTATGGTTAGTTGTAAACAAACGCGTTGTTATGTTAGAAACATCGTTGGAAAATATTTATAAATGTAATAAAAATATTTAAAACGCAATGAAAATATTTATAAATGTAATTGAGCCACGCAAATCTTCCGACTTATATTCATGTGGCAAAACTATCGAATTGTTTGTGCAAATTGTGTATGAGATTTTCATTTGGCGAGAAGTTATTTTAAATTTTGCGCGTGGGCTTTAACACTATAAATATAATTCATACCCACTTTAATGGAGTTATAGATCAATGTACATCTGTACTGGATGCCAGAGCTCTACAAAAGGGTAATACGAGAAATTTAAAATTTATTTATTACGTCACTGATGATTCAAAATTTTGGTTTTTCTGAAGTTTTAATTTTTGTCTCGCTGGACGAGATTTTTCTTCTAGTTCGTGCAGAATTTTTTTGAGTTCTTCGACGTCGCTGCTTATAAGGACAACGTCATCAACAAAGCGTAGGTGTTTTAGATGTTTCCCATCATTGTTAATGCCCTTATTAATTCCTTGAATACGTCCTTTAACGCTATGATGACAAGTGTTGGTGAGATGGGGCCTCCTAATACGGGCTCTATTGCTGCTAGTATAACCCACGTCTCAATGAAGTCGAAGGATTTCTGATAGTCTACAAATGCTAGGTGAAGTGCGTTATTTTACTCTATATCTAGGTACGCAATGATCGATTGTGCTAGAGCCTTTCATAAAACTTGCTTGTTCGTTATGATTTTTGTTATCAATTTGTAAAAGATAAATAGAAGACTGATAGCTGTGTAGTTTTCCAAATTTGTAGAATCGCGTTTTTTATAAAGTACGAGGGTAGTCCCAGAAGTACACAACCTGACGTATAGATGGTGGTTGTTGTTGGAAAGTTATGACTATATGCTAGAAAGTACCAACCTTATAAAGCTTAAGTTTGAAGTTTGACGAAGCTACGTTGTTTAGTATTTGGTTGACAGCCATCAATAGTGAACGTGTAACCAGACAATACTTTTATTTGGAAGGCTTTAGTATTTAGTTCAACTGATATTAAAGCGGTGCTAGATT
>JARJDX010012326.1:0-15378 GCA_030264735.1 Gymnusa sp. GC000175
ATTTTGTTTAAAAAATGAAATTTAGCCAAAAATCATTTAAATTTTGACATTAGAACTATATTATCACAATTTTATAGAAAATTATCCAAGATTGATAAAAATTGCTTTATTTTACTGCTTTACTTTTACACTCATTTAAATTTGTCAAAAATTGCTTAATTTGATTAAATTTATTTAAATTTTAACTAAAACCTTTCTAATTTAACCAAAAATTTGATGAAAATTATTTAAATTTAACCTAAATTATTGTCAAAGTCATTCTAGTAATTTGATCAAACTCATTTGGACCTAGTTGGAACAAAATTATTCCAAATTTAATTAAAATCGTGTAGATTTTGATGAAAATTTCTTAAATTTTAGCGATATTATAATTTAAATCAAAATTATCTCAATTTTGATGAAAATCGCCTAAATTAACCCAAATTTCGAGCAATTTTGATTAAAACTTATATTTAACAAAAAATCATTTAAATTTTACATTAGAATTATATTATCACAATTTTATTGAAAATTATCTAAATAATGGTAATAATTGCTTTAATTTTACTGCAATTTACATTATACTCATTTAAATTTGTTGAAAATTGCTTAAATTTATATCAATTTTAACTAAAATCTTACTAATTTAACCAAAAATTTTACTAAAATCTTACTAATTTAACCAAAAATCATTAGACTTTTAATAAAAATTGCCTAAATTTAACCTAAATTATTGTCAAAGTGAAAAAACTCATTTGGACCTAGTTGGAACAAAATTATCCAAAATTTAATTAAAATCGTGTAGATTTTGATAAAAAATTTCTTAAATTTTATCATCGTAATTTGAATCATCGTAATTTGAATCAAAATTATCTCAATTTTGATGAAAATCGCTTAAATTTACCCAAATTTTGAGCGATGTTAATTAAAACTGAAATTTAACCAAAAAATCTTTTAAATTTTGAACTTAATTATCACAATTTTATTGAAAATTATCTAAATTATGATAAAAATTGCTTTAATTTTACTGCAATTTACATTAAACTCATTTAAATTTGTCAAAAATTGCTTAATTTGATTAAATTTATATCAAGTTTAACTAAAACCTTTTTAGTTTTACCAAAAATCTTAAAAATTTTGATGAAAATTTCATAAATTTTACCAAAATTATTGTCAAAGTCGTTCCAGTAATTTAAAAAAACTCATTTAGGCCTAGTTGGAACTAAATTATCCAAAATTTAATTAAAATCGTGTAGATTTTGATAAATTTTTTTTAAATTTTAGCGGTATCATCGTAGTTTGAATCAAAATTATCTCAATTGTGATAACAATCGCTTAAATTTACCCAAATTTTGAGCAATTTTAATTAAAACTAAAATTTAACCAAAAATCTATTATATTTTGACATTAGAACTTAATTATCACAATTTTATTAAAAATTATTTAAATTATGATTAAAATTGCTTTAATTTTACTTCAATTTACACTAAACTCATTTAAATTTGTCGAAAATTGCTTATTTTGATTAAACTTATATCAATTTTAAGTAAAACCTTTCTAATTTAACCAAAAATCATTAGAATTTTGATGAAAATTGCTTAAATTTAACATAAATTATTGTCAAAGTCGTTCCAGTAATTTGAAAAAACTCATTTGGAACAAAATTATCCCAAATTTTATTAAAATCGTGTAGATATTGATAAAAAATTCTTAAATTTTAGCGATATCATCGTAATTTGAATCAAAATTATCTCAATTTTGATGAAAATCGCTTAAATTGACCCAAATTTTAGGCAATTTTGGTTAAACCTACAATTTAATCAAAAATCATTTAAATTTTGACATAAGAACTATATTAACACAATTTAATTGAAAATTATCTAAATTATGATAAAAATTGCTTTAATTTTACTGCAATATACACTAAACTCATTTAAATTTGACGAAAATTGCTTAATTTGATTAAATTTATATCAATTTTAGGTAAAACCTTTTTAATTTATCAAAAAATCTTTAGAATTTTGATAAAAATTGCTTAAATTTTATCAAATTCATATCGATATTAACCAAAATCTTTCAAATTTGATTAAAATTATCAGTATTTTGTATATTGCTCAAATTTTATTTTCCCAAAATTATGGCAATTTTAATCATGATTAACTAAATTTTAAGTAAAATCTTGCTAAATTGACCAAAATTATCAGAATTTAAATGAAAATTGCTTAAATTATACCAAAATCATTATAATTTAAACTAAAGTCATCTCAATTTTGACGAAAGTCGCTCAAATTAATATGAATTTTAACCAAAATCATACGAATTTGAAAAAGATCATTTAAAATTTATAAAACTTTTATACAATTTCAACTAAATTCACCTAAATTTGACCAAAATTAATTTTAATTATAAGCAACTCGATCAAAATAATTAATATTTTACTAAAATCATCGTGATTTTAACCAAAATCATTTTAATTTGGCCCATTAAGAACAAAATCACAAATTTAATTAAAACCTTATAGATTTTGATAAAGAATGCTTAAATTTTACTAAAATCCTAATTAAATTTTAACATTTATTAAATATGACCAAATTCATATCGCTTTAACAAAAATTATCAGAATTTTGATGAATATTGCTTAAATATTGCCAAAATAACCAAAATTTTAACCAAAGTTACCTCAATTTTGACGAAAATCATTAAAATTCATTTAAATTTATACCAATTTAAACCAAAATCTCCCAAATTTAAACAAAATTAATTTAACTTTAATGGAAGTTTATTAAAATTGTAGAAAAATTATTACAATTTAAACTAAAATCATTGAAATTTATACCAAATTTATGTAATTTTTACGAAAATGGCTTAAATATACCTAGAGCATTATCAATTTAAACCAAAATCGCTCTAATTATTAAAATTTTGATGAAAATTTACTTCCCACACACAAAGTTGGAAACTTTTCATTACAATAACCTACGTCAGTTTATGTTCATACAAAAACATTGATCTGGTTAACACTATAGGTACCAGTATGTGAAAATATGACACATTTTATCAAACAAATAATTATTTATGCAAACATTGCAAGACTTTTTATCAGTTTACTAGTTCAAGCTACATTCTAAATTACAAAAGCTTCAAATTAATGCAATAATTATAATTTTTTAATACGCTTTCATAACCGAATATGAAGTATAACACTTCTTCGTTTATTTTAAAAATATTTGGTTTTCGTTCAATTGTTTTACCATTACACTATACTCAGGGCCGGCTGTGGGTTTTGCGGGGTCTGGGGAAAATATTATATGCGGGGCCCCTTTGGCGTCAAAAACTTGCCCTAGCTACTAATAATTGTCAGAAATATGAAAGCGCGGGGCCCCTTTGGGCGCGGGGCCTCGGGAAATATCCCCGAAGTCCCGACCTCTGAGCCAGCCCTGACTATACTATATTCGTCGACATTTTTACATATATTCACATTTAAAATGCCTTTAATGGTCACAAAATAGACTGAATTTTCGTTTTAGCGAATAACCAATCATATGCCTTTATTAAGCGGTTCACGTGCGGATCACGCATAATAATTAAAATTTAGGTTATGATGAACTTTACAGTTTATCCACTGATGCTTTTTACCGAATAACAAATGCCTTTATTGAGCGGTTCACGTGCGGATCACCCATACTAATTAAAATTTAGGTTTTGATGCTCTTTAGTTTGTCATTAGCTTGAATGTCACTTCATTCTTTGGATTAAATTTTCGTTGTCCCTTTTATTTATTTTAGCACCTGCTTTATCTGGAAAATTGAGGATGTTAGATTATATAACCCTTTAGCGTGCTTTATTTTACTACTCTTAACGATATTTAATCCTCTGGTAAATATGAATTATCTTTTGCACTGCACACGATCACCTATGATTCATGATAAAATGTTGGTTTTTAATCGGAGATAGAAATATATCAGTTATCCATTTCAGTATTAATTCTTGTAATTTGATTTAACTTCTTTTTTTCAAGAGGGCTTCTCTTAAAATGTTTAGTGCGAGACTAATAATTTTAAACTGAAAGTTAATAAGCTTAATAATTGTTCATATTATTTTATTATAGTAATAAATTAATTTTAAATTTATTAGGTGTAATAAACGCCATTTGAACTTTGCCTCTCTTTATAACGTGGTATTAGTTCTTACAAAATTATCACAATGTCAGTATTCGAGTTTAATAGTCACCTTGTAAAACAAATCTTACGCAAAATATAGAAAGATGAACTTCAGGAGGTTAAACGATTTGCAAAACACACAATTAACAATTTCAAATTATCTCCAAGCAAATTCAATGAAAAAAGCGAAAAATATTCAATTAGGTGTTGCATCATTTACATCAGCGAATTATTCACAATTGACATTTTCAAACTCTTCAATCAATTGCAACTTTGATATTTACACTTTGACACTTCGAGTAAATTATAATTTATGGCGTGATTAATTTTATGATAGATAAAATAAAAATCACGAAATTTGTGGGCGATATCTAAGGATAAAATCAAAAATTTATTACAAACGCACCTCATGGGTGCTAACATGATCGAGAAAGTGATTGTGGTAAAGTTTGTCTTGATGCAAAGTTCACTTTGTGCAATTAGACATCATGCTGAGATTCAAAATATATAAATATTAAATCAAAATTTTATTTAAATAAAAAAATTATTATGTAAGCTTTCACGTTTTGAATCGATCAAAGTCGCGTTAATTGATTTTTTTTTATTGTCAACGTTTCGATATCTATTACAGGGAGCATATTAAAGCTTTGATTTAATCCTATAACTAAACACCTTGTGTGAGTTACGGAGCTTATTTACCGTTCGAAAACTCATGCGGAGGATAATACAAAATTCTTTCCCAAAATACTAATGTTAAACCGTCCTCGCGGTTTAAAATTTTTTTAATTACAAAAATGCTCGTTATTTAAACGGTTACCTTATTATTTCTATGGGATATATTAGATTCCTTATTCCGTAATTAAAGTTTTTACCCTTTTAAATTTTTTTTTCTGAATCCTACTTTTTGTTTGTCATTTGACAATTCCAGTGAATTTCTTTGATCTCAGGGTCTCGATGATGTGAGACTTGAACACTGAGACTTAATATTTTCGACGTGATGCAGTTTAACGGTTTCCTTATTTCTGCATCATTATGTTCTGTTAAACTTTCAACCCACTTTGATCTCCTTTCAAGTACCTGATCAAACAGATTTTTGGCCTTTATTTTTTTGATTAGGTCTTTGTTATGCATTGCCAAAACTTCTTTTATTAAGTCGTTTTTTCCAGTTGCACATATCTCCTGACCATATGTAGGCACTGGTATAGTTAGTTATTGATCTGAGCAGTTTGATCTTGTTCTTACCGCTTGGTGAATTCTCTGATCAGGTAGTATACTCTTCATTACCGTTTTTCAGCACTCTTCCTTTCGTTTTTTCTCTCAAATGATTTCTGAATATCAGTTTTCTGTCAATTTTTATGCCTAGGTATCTGAACACATCCTAATTTTCTTTTCTTGGACATTTTTATTATCGTTTCGTGGACGTGTAAGTCCAAACATAATTTCCTCATTTATCTTAATTTTACCACTTCTTGGCGTATAGGCTTAGTTCTTCCAAGGCTTTTTTCGGTTTTTTTTAACGTTGATTCTTTGCCTTCCAAACGCCACATCTGCAGTGGCGTCAGCAATTTGAAATTCATTGCACCAAACGTTTTCTCTCAACTTTAGCTACCGTATTCTTGAAATCTGGCCGCCGGCTATTTCTCTCAATGTCCTGCCTTATAGCCAAGGTCTTACCAAAAAAACCATAGGATATCTAATTTATATAGTGTTCTCTCTTTTCATACTCGGTCATACGCCTTGGATATATATAAGAGAGCTGCCATCACAAATCTTCTCTATGTTGGCCGTGAAGTTTGTTGCTTGTTGTTTCACCGAAAGTTTCCACCTGAACCTAAACTGTTCTTTACAAAAAAAAATATTTTTCTTTAGCATTAGCCTGAATTTCTTCTTTTAGACAGTATTCAACCAATTTTGCAAGAGTGTTCAGCAGGCTAAGGGACTTTTTATATTGCACTTGATGGATCCCATTCTCATTTGGAAATTATTATTCCTTGGGTTTCCTTCCAAATCTTGGAAAACACTCCCTCAGCTCTTCTTGCATTAATATTTTTTAAAAGCATCTTTTAAAGTCCAGATAACAGTACATGTTAATTAAGAATTTTTTTCACTAATAGATATTGCTACTGATACCGCCACCATGCCTGTTTGATTATTACATCCCCTTGCACACAATTCACTGTACATTAGAATGGCCGCTCCTCCCCTCTTCTTTTTTGGCCTTCTCTACCTCTTCTGACCGTCTAAAATCCACTTATGAATCTTGTGGTTTGGTTTCAAAAAAGTTTCTGTCAAAAGCATGATGATAATAACATTCTTCTCTATAAGGTCTTCTAATTCGACCCTTTTGTTTGCCAGATCGTAACTATCATCAGTGGTCTGTTCTCTTGTGTTCTATCTTCATTATTGGAATAACAACTTTTTACCTCTAGTGTTTGAACTTTACCTAATCAGCTTTACACATACAAACTCTTTAGTCATCAGACTACATCAGAGCACGCAAACTCAAACGCAGGAAGAAGTCTGTGTACTAGTTTGCATTACCCGTTCTACACTCGGACTGCGAGAATTTTTATTGAGGGAAAACTTCTTTAAATTACACGTCTTAAACACACACACAACACACACACACACACACACACACACACACACACACACACACACACACACTTCGTATAATATCGGTAGGACCAAGTCTCGCCACTCAACCAATGACTCTACAGGCTTACAGCCGTATGCCAGATTGCCAGACACGTTAACAGGGTGGGCAAAATGTCTGAGAAATACACTTCCAATTAAAAAACCAACAAAAACATGTGTTAAATGTTTAAAAAAAATGCAAATATACTAAAGTAAAGCTTTCCATTCGCCCCCTTGTAAATCTAAAAGGGGTGCAACTTCGAATTTTTAAAAAGGAACCGCCATTTTTTATTGCAGATTCAGGTTCTACCATTAAAAAATACATAAAACTTAGTTGAAATACTTTCTTTTTATCATGTTGGGAGGCGTTGTAACTGCAGGTAAAAACTATTACAAGATTTGTTTTTTCTGAAAATTCAGCGCCACCTGCATAAAAAAATGGTTACTAGTAAAAGTTATGTATATCTTTCTGTTCAATCCGAATCTACAATAAAGTGTGGAGGTTTTCGTTTAAAAATATAAAGTTTCCCTCGTTTGGGTGGGGTGAGGGGCCCTTTAAATTTCCAAGAGGGAATCCCTACTGTTAAATGGCATCACCTCGTGAACCCCGCCATCGGTAATGAGCTGAGCACTCCCAAGGTTGGTAGATCTGATATATTATGTATTAGAAGAGGTACCCTAGCCCCTAGCATTTATATTACAGATTTATTTACGTTCATGTCTGCTGTTTCCATAATGATTTGAATTTCGCGCCCATTAAAGACGTTTTTTCCCAACAGGGTCGGTAGCACTTAAATTGGTGATGATTAATTTTTACATTACTTTTTAAGAAATGTGATAGTTATGCTTAAGTGTTGCAAATTGAAAATTTGCAACAGAAATTATTGCTTATTAAAAATTTCAAAAAATATTTTTCTCTACTCCCGTCTTAAAATGTAATAATTTGTACTAACATATAATATGCTAAGCGTCATTTTAAATACGGCTACTCATTAGATACGTCTTGGTGCTGATTCTGATGTTTTCGGCACATTAAAAACGCTCGAAGTTTCATTAAACAAGGCATTAATTATTTTTTTGATATATCTATCCCTAAATCAAGTTGGTGGTCTGACGTTTAAGAGTTTCGCATTAAGTTTTTATATTGAAATTGACGTTCAATGAAAGAAGTTACTTGTTTTATTTGGTCATTTGGTCGTAGAAAAAGTATAATTTATAACGTGTTTTATAAACTCCTGTAAACACTCGTTTATTAAACACTTGTTCCGCTACTCGTCGCTCGTGATTAACTTAAAAAAAGTCGATAATCAAAGCGCGATTCAGTCAATGAATTAAAGGGTTGAAATTGGAAATTTGAAGCGTCTTAAAATGTAACATTTGAATGAAACAAGGCTTGAATAATTTTTTTGATATATCTAAATCAAGTTGGTAATCTGACGTTTAAGAGTTTCGCATTAAGTTTCTATTTATATTGAAACTGACGTTTAATAAAACAAGTTGCTTGTTTTATTTGGTTATTTGATCGTAGAAAATGTATAATTTGTAACGCGTTTTATAAACTAGTGTAAACACTCGTTTACAAAGCACTCGTTTCGCTACTCGTCGCTCGTGATTAACCTAAAAATGTCGATAATCAAAGCCCGATTCAGTGGATGAATTCAAGGGTTGAAATTGAAAATTTTAAGCAACAAAAGTTATAACTTTTTAACGGTACCAAAAATAGAGGTCTTCGAAAATATTTCCGTTGCAAAAGAGGTGCGCCAGCTTGCGAAATTTCGAAAAAAGAAATATGATTTTAATACCTCAAAACGTGATTTTAAATTCCGTGTACTTCACCTTTTCTTTTATAACTTTTATAAAATTTTTGATGGAAATCTTAATGAACACTGTAAAAAAATACCAGTCATTTTCAAACTGATAAATAGTTACATTATTAGAGCGTATATTTTTTTGGGTCGTTACCACTATACCTTGATATCATCTAATCTGATGAGCATGTAACATAGCCTACATACTTTTATTAAACAACATTAAAGGTAATAAAATAATCCTTTACCATTGATATCTAGGTTAATTTTACGACAGAATAAAATTTATTATTTCAATAATTGTCAGTTATCCATCAATAACCTGCGTCAGTTTGTTCATCAATAAATGTTTTAATTTAGGTTAAAAAACTGCAAATTCACGTATACAGGTAAAGGTATCTCAAATAAAAATAATTGAAAATGTCGCTAAATAGCATGTAATTTAAATCCAACTTTAAATGCGCAATGGAAAAGAAAATTATAAGAGAAATTTACACAATAAACACTCCATAGTTTAATTCGAAGAGATTATAATTAATTATAGACACGTGAAAATTTTCTCATCAAATTTTACACATAAACTTTCTTTAGGAAAGAAAACGAGGTGGTAACTATTAATATTGATTTTTGCTTTCGTATCTTATTATAGAAAGTTAAAAATTTGGGTGTAAATCCTCGGCTTAAAATAATTGTGCGTGATGCCAGGCAACAGCTTTTGTTATTCGTCGTTAACTCTAGTCTAGATCATCTCCTGGTATTCTCTATTCTCATCACATCCCCGAACTATTGCAACTTTTTGGCTTTTATGAATCGTAATTTATTTGCACCTGCAATCCAGCTCATTTTGGCCGCTTAAATCGCTTCTGTTTCATAACAGTTTGTAAAGCGTCTGCTAGATAAAGTGTCCTTTTGCCAATTATGTATTAGTTGGCAACTTAAATAGCAATAAAGTCGGCTTTTGCGGGCATAAAGGTTAGTTTTCAAGACTTTATGATAAAGAAGACTTTTTCGTTAAGTGCTATTTAAAAATCATTCATGGAACACATTTTACTACTTAAAGGCACCTTCTAAGTTTAAAACATACTTTAGTACGATTATGGGACCGGTAGTTAATAACTTTAAAGTCGATTATCCCATTAAGAAAAATCCATTTTTTCAGTCGGTTAGTTAACAATTGAAATACCGAGGGCGACCAAAAATATAAATTTTACTTCATTTTTAATAATATCAGTCCAAAAATACCATCCAAACATGGAGATCAAACAACACTTTTCCTTTAATAAAGTATTCCTCCAGCTTTGCAAGTTTCACCACTGCAATTATGTAAATGAATGAATTTAATGTAAATCTTACGTTCATCAAAAACTAATTTACAAAAAACGACATGTAACAATGAAAAAAAGGTAATGCAATGTTATAAATTTCGCAAGATACTTTTAAAGTTTGAAGATGGTTAACAGGAAGACATGTTTTGTGAGTTATTCAAAACACTGCGCTTCTCAGGTTATGTTACGTAAGATAATTTAATGTAAGACATCAACATGACATCGTGATTTACTTTTGTTAAGTCATATTCCTCAACAGTGTTATGCAATTAGGCATTTTAATTCACTATAATTAAATCATTATAAGAGCATTACTTAGATGCAATTTAAAATATGTTTTATTGCTTTAAATTTTGCATTTTAAATGTGAATTATATATAATAATCAATTTATTAGTACAAACGTATCATGTAACACGTAGCCAAAAGGCTAACGAATAATCACCGCAATCTTTTTCAACGCGATTTATTATATTTAAGATTTTAAAAGGTGTGACTTACTGATACTACTGTTAGAGCATGTATTTGTCTCAAGAGGAGGTATGGGCATCTCCGGCTGTTTGACCGTAAAAGCCCCAATTAGCCGTAGGTCAACAGATGACCCAGATTTACAGGAAACGTAATCCAGGACAATCGAATACCAGACGTAACTTGACACAGAATATTGCGAGCTGTTAAACTCGACACAATGCCAAAAAAATTTGTCGTTTTAAAAATCATAAGTTTTTTGGAAATTGAAACAATAAAAGTATATTAATTGAAAACAGTCGCTTATTAACTAAAATCCGAATTTAAAATGGTCATTATTTAATTAAATATATTAATACAAGGCTTATTTCGAAGACATAATAATGTTCCCTGCGTCCCTGCAATGGAGAGCAAAACGTTGGCAGAAACAAAATAAAACGACCTATGATTTTTTACGGGGATTTTGCTAGTTTGATGATCCCGAAACCAGACGCAAATGAAAAAAATGGAGGTGTGGTCACCACACGCCTTTCATTTTTAATTTCATTTCTTAATTATAAGCCAATTAGGTTGGCAGTATGTCGCTGCAACTTCATTACATGGAAATGTTAGCAATAACATCCGTTACTTTTGTTTGATGTTGTTCTCTCATCTGCACTGGGAACCTTATCTTGTTTATTGCCACAATGTCCTGATCGAGTATGTTTTTTTTACTTCTGTGATATGATGGCAGTTGTTCTCCGAGGGTGTTTCAGTGTGTTACAATCCAGGCACCAAATTTTATTGATATATTCGAATTTATTTTTTAATGATATATTCGCAAAGTTACAGTTACGCCACAGCTTTAGCGCAACAGCGTAGAAATTATTCAATAGCACCCAGGAGTCTGCGACGTGGTTTCTTCTGCTGCTTTGGCGCCAGATATGGTATTTTCTGCATCCCCCTTAGTGAATAGCTTATGGTTTTACGGGATGCCTAAAATTATAACGCCCATGCTTGGTCGTCAAAGCCTCTTTAATGTAAACTGGGTGTACCAAGTCCATTCTTGCGACTAAACGACACATTGGATATTTTTAAGATTTTAGTATGTTATTAAAGGATAAATTTACTATGCTAATAAAAAAAAATAGTGAGATTAATACGCTTAAATTTTCAAAATTAATTTTCAAAATTCGTCTTGCGTTTCTAATAAAATTCTTACAAATTTATCTCCTGGATATAACGAATTATTACGACTAACCAACACATTGGATGTTCTTAAGATTTTAGTATGTTATTAAGCGATAAGATTGCTATCCTNTGATACGCTAAAATTTTCAAAATTAATTTCCAAAATTCGTCTTGCGTTTCTAATAAAATTCTTACAAATTTCTCTCCTGGATATAACGAATTATTGCAACTATACGACACATCGGATGTTTTTAAGATTTTAGTTTGTTATTAGGCGACAAATTAACTATCCTGTAAAAAATATTAGTAAGACTGATACGCTAAAATTTTCAAAATTAATTTCCAAAATTCGTCTTGCGTTTCTAATAAAATTCTTACAAATTTATCCCCTAGATATAACGAATTATTGCGACTAAACGACACATTAGATGCTTTTAAGATTTAAGTATGTTATTAAGCAATAAATTTGCTATCCTGAGTAAAAAAAATTAGTAAGATTGATACGCTAAAATTTTTAAAATTAATTTTCAAAATTCGTCTTGCGTTTCTAATAAAAATCTTACAAATTTATCCCCTAGATATAACGAATTATTGCGAGTAAACGACACATTAGATGCTTTTAAGATTTTAGTATGTTATTAAGCAATAAATTTGCTATCCTGAGTAAAAAAAATTAGTAAGATTGATACGCTGAAATTTTTAAAATTAATTTTCAAAATTCGTCTTGCGTTTCTAATAAAAATCTTACAAATTTATCCCCTAGATATAACGAATTATTGCGAGTAAACGACACATTGGATGTTTTTAAGATTTTGGTATGGTATTAAACAATAAATTTACTATCCTGATTAAAAAAAATTAGTAAGATTAATACGCTAAAATTTTAAAAATTAATTTTCAAGTTTCGTCTTGCGTTTCTAATAAAATTCCTACAAATTTCTCTCCTGGATATGACGAATTATTGCAACTAAACAACACATTGGATGTTTTTAGGATATTAGTATGTTATTAGGCGATAAATATACTATCCTGTAAAAATAAAATTAGTGAGAGTGGTACGCTAAAATTTTCAAAATTAATTTCCAAAATTCGTCTTGCGTTTTTAATAAAATTCTTACAAATTTCTCTCCTGGATATAACGAATTATTGCGAATAAACTACACAATGGATGTTTTTAACATTTTAGTATGTTATTAAGCGATAAATATACTATCCTGTAAAAATAAAATTAGTAAGATTGGCATGCTAAAATTTTCAGAATTAATTTCCAAAATTCGTCTTGCGTTTTTAATAAAATTCTTACAAATTTATCTCCTGGATATAACGAATTATTGCGACTAAACGACACATTGGATGTTTTTAAAATTTTAGTATGTTATTAAGCAATTAATTTACTATGATAAATAATGAAAAAAAAATTAGTAAGATTGATACGCTAAAATTTTCAAAATTAATTTTCAAATTTCATCTCGCGTTTCTTATAAAATTCCTACAATCCTGGATATAACGAATTATTGCGACTTAACTACACATTGGATGTTTTTAGAATTTTTGTATGGTATTAAGCGATAAATATACTATCCTGTAAAAATAAAATTAGTAAGATTGGCACGCTAAAATTTTCAGAATTAATTTCCAAAATTCGTCTTGCGTTTTTAATAAAATTCTTACAAATTTATCTCCTGAATAGAACGAATTATTGCGACTAAACGACACATTGGTGTTTTTAAAATTTTGTATGTTATTAAGCAGTAAATTTACCATGCTGAATAAAAAAAATTAGTAAGATTGATACGCTAAAATTTTCAAAATTAATTTCCAAATTTAATCTCGCGTTTCTTATAGAATTCCTACAAATTTCTCTCCTGAATATAACGAATTATTGCGACTAAACTACACATTGGATAATTTTAGAATTTTAGTATGTTAATAAGCGATAAATATACTATCCTGTAAAAATAAAGTTGGTAAGATTGATACGCTAAAATTTTCAAAATTAATTTCCAAAATTCGTATTGCGTTTTTATAAAGTTCTTACAAATTTCTCTCCTGGATATAACGAATTATTGCGACTAAACTCAACATTGGATGTTTTTAGAATTTTAGTATGTTATTAAGCGATAAATATACTATCCTGTAAAAATAAAATTGGTAAGATTGGTACGCTAAAATTTTCAAAATTAATTTCCAAAATTCGTCTTGCGTTTTTAATAAAATTCTTACAAATTTATTTCCTGGATAAAACGAATTATTGCGACTAAACGACACATTGGATATTTTTAAAATTTTAGTATGTTATTAATCAATAAATTTACCATGCTAAATAAAAAAAATTAGTAAGATTGATACGCTAAAATTTTCAAAATTAATTTCCAAATTTCATCTCGCGTTTCTTATAAAATTCCTACAAATTTCTCTCCTGTATATAACGAATTATTACGACTAAACTACACATTGGATGTTTTTAAAATTTTAGTATGTTATTAAGCGATAAAAATACTATCCTGTAAAAATGTTATTAGTAACATTGATACGCTAAAATTCTCAAAATTAATTTCCAAAATTCGTCTTGCGTTTCTAATAAAAATCTTACAAATTTATCTCCTAGATATAACAAATTATTGCGTCTAAACGACACATTGGATCCTGAATACAAAAAATTAGTAAAATTAATACGCTAAAGCTTTCAAAATTATTTTCCAAAATTCGTCTTGCGTTTCTAATAAAAATTTTACAAATTTATCTCCTGGATATAACAAATTATTGCGACTAAACGACACATTGGATGTTTTTAAGATTTTAGTATGTTATTAATCGATAAATTTACCATCCTGTAAAAAAATATTAAAAAGAAACGACGAGAATTGCATCATATTTTATACTAAAATAAAAAACTTCTTTTGCCATTCACTAACTCATAATAATATCTTTAACACTATAACAAATTAGCATATCTTCGTGAAAGTAGGCTTATTTATATTTGGCAAGTTTGTCCGTAGGCGTTAAAAACCATTTCTCCAAGTTCATTGTCATTACGAAAAGTTCTAGGTCAATGTCTATCGAATTAATTAACGCACATATTATGTTGATATGGATTTAGTCACAGACAGTTGTTTTATCTTTTAATAGCCACAGATTCCGTCACTTGCTGGAAGATATAAGACCGTACCAGTTCCTAGCCTCCATGTAACACCAGACGAAAGAAAAACAAACATTCCAGTCCTGAAACGAGAACGTTGAATGTTCAGTTATTCCAATAGCACGCGCGCGGGACATAAAAATAGAACGGAATTATTTAAATTGAAAAACACCTTAATGATTCAGAGATGCCTCAATATAACATTTTTAAAATTTTTGAATTAAACCAAGCTGTATAATTATTAGGTCATTTCTTAACTTTTATTACGTTCATTGAGTAAGCTCGAATTTAATTTTTAACAAACTATATTATAAGCCATTAAAAATACTATTTATAAGTAATAAATCAAAACGGTAATTACTAGCTTACACAACACTTAAAAGTATAGAAACGTTTCTTCTTGAAATGATTTTAAGTATGTAACAAGAAAATCAGTGCATCGTGCATTCACTTCTCATTTCCTTTTAAGTAAAAACTTCCTTATATGAGTGATCAATTCAAATGTCACTTGCAATTAAATTATTTGCCTTTCATAAATAAATAAAGAGTACATTAACCAACCACACTGTACAAATGATTGCAATTAATATTGCATTCGCGTTACAACACTTTATTCTTGTTCTTAAATTAAAATTTTAAAGTTTATAGTGTGATGTCATATGTAATTAAAATAAAAGATTTGTGTCAAAACGT